>CAJUYH010004497.1:0-26987 GCA_910591685.1 Galerucella tenella
TTTTATTCTGGGAATTTACTCTCTCTTGATTTTCAAATACAGTATACAAGAGGATGATTTTCTAAAAATTCCAACAGTATCTCATACCGTGGCCTTGTTGTTTTTGGAAGGCGTACTTGTTTTTCCAATTATAATTATTATATTAAGTGCACTTGAATGTAAACTTTCCTCGCGTTATATTGTACAAATTGCACTTCTGTCAGAGACAATCCTTGTCTCTGCTTCTGTCATGCGTTTTGATGGTAACTATGTTATATAAAGGTTATACTCTGACGGGTCTAAAGGGACCGAATCCATCGCTTTTTACATTCATTAAAGGTGTATCGTTCCATCTTGCTTCGTGAGAATCAAAACTTACTTCCTTTTTAACATATAATTTTAACAATATCGTTAAGGAAGCTTGATAGGTAATCACAGAACAGTTAACAATATAGTTAAATACCTTAGAACGTGTTCTAAGCTAAATACCATCGTTATTTTAACATAACGGACCATCGTTAAAAATAACATACAAGATACGGAATATGGCTGATTATAGAGCAAATGTCAAATGTTTTTGACGTCAGCATTTAGCGTTTATTTTATCTCATCTAAAAAATAATAGCAATATTAAATAAATATATCAGATAAAAAATATCTTATAAAATATCAGTCTTATTAGAACTTTAGTTCTTTACGTTAGGATAGAGCGAAGCGACCGGGTGTCGCGGCGCAAAAGATCTGACCGTTACGTTACTGCGTTATGTGCCTTGAGCCTCTCTCTCTCGTTTACGAAGCAGCGATTCATATGCTTCGGCCGGGAGTCGAACCCGGGCCGCCCGCGTGGCAGGCAGATGTAGAATTTACTCTAGAATGCTCGCCTGCAACGAGGGCGGCCCGGGTTCGATTCCCCGATATACGATCAACAAAATAGCTAAATTATCAATTAAGAACATGGTGTAATAGAGAAGAAGGTGTGCACCCACGGAAGACAAATTTTCGTCATGTACTGCGCACCTTCCAAAACGCCGCCATATTGCCAATCATATGTTTAATGTTTTGAATGACTGTCATAACTATAACCTACACAACCATATCTTACTTGTTGTAATCGTTCATTTTTGTAATAAATTGTGAACTCTAAACATTGGAACATAAAGTGAGTAGCTTTATTGTTAAATAAAAATTTTGTCTCTTGTTTTCGTTTCAAATTCAGTTATTTGTCAAGCGTTTGATTTCGCGCGTTATTTTCTGATTGGCTGATTTTTCAATATGGCGGCGTTTTGGAAGTTTTTTTTTATTGGTCGTGCGCGGTAACACACCTTCTCTGTTACACCATTATTAAGTAGATATTTTTTCACTTGCAAATTGACCAAAATATTGAAATGGCTTTTATTGGCTATGTGCGTACCTACTGTCGCCCCCTCGCGGCTTAAAAACGCAAGTTACGTCGGAGGCATTAACACGTAAAGCTTATGGAAGCAACAATTATTATAAAGATAGGGAGCCTTTTAACTTTCACAATGTAAATAATTTGAAAATATAAGTGCCTAATGACATAATGTTCAGTATTTTATAAGCGACTGGGTAAGTAATCGTTTTTAAAATTTATTTTTTTATGTTAAGTGTAGCTTTGTAGGTTAGAATCAACGGAGATAAACGTTGCCTAAAATCATTAATAAAAATCGATTATTCCATTTGACATTCCAAGTGACATGAGCTGCTTCTTTATATGTGTATCGATTGCACACAAATGTTCTTGATTATTTATCTAATGATTTATGATAAATTTATTTATGAAAAAATAAACAAACTACATAAAATTGATGGAGAAAACATGACGTATAGAATACTGTATCAGTGTACACTGTATTTTGAAGTGAGGTTAAGACACTAACTTTACTCTTTTTACATCTGCAATCCATTTTTTCCTTTGTACCAACTTGTGTTACGCAGTAGGAAACTTGTAATATTTCACATCACTGTTATTCCATTCTGTATTTTTACAATTAACAACACAACAACTGTCGTGCCCCATTTTCCCCTTTATTTACATACAATATACCACATCAGCCTCCGACCGAATTGCGGAAATTCACCACTGCGCGCGCTGGGATAGTTTCGCCTATCCCCTCCAACGGTCGACACACAGCGAATACTCGAAACTCTTATTCCCATAGACTCCGCTCATTGCAATGAGCCTACATATTATACCTTGGCGTACAAGAAAATTCTGAAAGGATATTTATAAAATTTTCAATCTGTCATTGGCGTACGTGTCGATATTATGTACGTACAATAAATTTTTTTTACCATAGACAGCGTAGGATGCATTTTCAAAAGGAGAGGGGCTTCTTTGTGCTTGCATGGCTATCTAAGAAGCATAATTCTTAATCTAATATGTTGAACCGGTTTTTTTTTTCATTCTTATGATATGGGTTTCAGATGAAAGGGTTTGCTAGAAAGAATACAAAACACCAAATTCAATTAGGACAGTTTCGCTGGACACTCAATTGGTAGTATAGTTGAAATAATACCCTTCTTGGTGTGCGTCATCGATTGTTTATGTCTTTCTAACACAATACACATTTAGATTACGCTCAAGCTCTACCTATCAATCAAGAGTTTAAAATACTATGAAGGCGTTACTTTCGTAACGGCAATAAGTCTTGCGTCTTTTTCTGCTGTCACACTGACAGTTCTTGACAGGTCTGTACTTTGTTGTTTACGGTCAATTATTATTTATGAAATGTGAATATTAATCTTATTGTTTTATTTATATGAATAATACAAAAATATGCATGAATACACGGAAAAACATCAGTATTTTGAAAGTTCTCAAGTATTTTCAGTTAGAAAAAGAAGCTGGTAATTATTAATTGCATAGCCTTTTCGAATTTGTCTAAATACAATCCTGATGATCTTATTTATCAAATTTAAGGTTAGCTATATGTCAAAATAGCAAATAAAATAAACGACATGCCGAAAATCTGGATATACGTCACAATCGATGACGCACACCAAGAAGGGTATTATTTTAACTATAGCCATTTTCCTAACTAGTGCGAAAAGTGATACATTACTTGTTATAGTATGTACAAAAAGTACGAGGAGTAATAAACCCTAATTAAGTATGCAAAACCTTTACAGGGAGCACCATGAAATTTTTGATAAATCTCTTACTTTAAATTACATTTCTTCCGTAAATCTAAAAACCAGGTAGATCGACCCCGTATTTGTTTCAGTTGTAGCAAAGTTTAGGGTTTCTTCATTGTTAAAGGATTAGCAGATAAGCAATAACGCAATGCAGTGGTGTGTATTTTGGGAAAAAAATACGTTTTAAATTATAATATAATAAAAAATGAAAAGAAATAATTATTGGAATACATTTATTACTTACATTTCATTCTATATCCGACTCGGAAGAGGAAGAATCGTTGTTGACATTAATAATAATAGGGTCGATTAAATCATCACAAATATTGTCAATTTTCCACATATTTGCCTCTACTTTGATAACATGCTCGATACAGTTTGTCCAATTTTCCTTACTAACATGACTTACAGCACTCTCAAACAATTTCACAACATCGTTTATTTTAAAAGTAGTATTTTTTTTCCAACTTCCCCCTTTACCTGAGCCCATATTAATTCTATGGGATTAAGTTCACAATGATAAGGGGGAAGTCGAAGAACTGATATACCACGAGAAGAAGCCATTTCTTCTACAATGTAGGTTTTGTATTTATTCTTGTTCATTTTTGCAATTCTGTATCTTCCGTATCTTCTTGCACTGATGTCATAATTTTGTCAAGTGTTGGAATTTCCTTTCGTAAGTAAAATCCATGGACTTTACGCCTTAGTCTTTGTTTTAATGACTCATCGATCTCAATTGGTTTTCGGCCTGAAGGAGTTTTAGGGGGTTGAAGAGTTCCATTCTTGCTTTCTTTTAGTAATCTATAAATTGTTGATTTAGCAACACACAACATAGCAGCCGTTAATTCCACAATATCATCAACACTTGCACTTGGATCCTTGTTTTTCAATGATATATAACAATTCAATATCAGAGTTTTTTCATTTAAAGATAATGGACCTGTTTTTGGTCGTTTAGATGGTCCTTGGCTTATCGACATTGTTTGGTACTTGCACAATTAACATTCAACAAATGTTTTAAATATATTCCAACTGTTTACAATATTATGAAAACCATACAACTTTACTCAAAGAACTAATACTAAGTACTGATTTAATGTACCTACTTTCTCTCAAAATAATATTCCCGATAATGTTTCTAAGAAAACTGGGTTGTTCAATACAAAATGTACCTTACGGTATACCCTCTTAAAATATATTTTGGTACGTCTATGAAATCTACTTAAATGAATGATTTATTACTCCTTGTCCTTTCTATATAGACTATAGAGTGCGGAAAAGACACCTGCCGCATGTTAAGAACAATATTTTTTCTACAAGTGAGAGGGAAAAAATTAATTAGACTTGGAACAACTAGATACAAACTAACAAGTTTACCAGTTAGTTAGTGTTAGTTTACTCTTAGTTAGTGATGTACTCATTATTTGAATTAAAATTTTGAATAAATCTGAAAAAATATTTTCATACGATCACTACCCAAAGTAAGTTTTTGCACACTCAAATCTAACCGCAAAGTTGGTGTTTTCCGCGAACTGTCATAATTTGACATTATTGGCGCTCTTAAGCAGAAATTAACTTTGGCGCACGTCTAATTTTATTTATAGATAAAAGAGAGTAGTTATTTTGATATAAACTGTAGAATAAATAAATATTTCAGTTGATTCTTTAATATGTTAAAGCATCCAACAGTATTCTCCGTAATAATTTAATGAGACATTGGGAAATCTAAAAAATATCTGACACTCATGTACCTGTTACCTACGTACACAGGTACACGAAACTGCATTCTGGAAACTACAAAAAATGGCAATTAATTTTATTTTGCTGTGATCGTAGAAAAAAAATTGTATGTATTTCGAGCAGAAAGTCCTTTGGTAGTCTCGACTGCCAAAGTACTACTTTCTGCTCTTGATACACAAATATCTATTATAAAACGTAATAGTATACTTTTCCGCACGGCGTGGTGTGAAGTGGAACTATCTGAACTGAAATGCGCACACTCGTTGAGAAAAGTACCTTACTGCACTAGTGCGGAATCTTGTCACTTTCCCGCATACTCATAAGAAAAAATATATGATTCTCTATCAACTGACTTTTTACATTTTTTTTTTCTGTCATAGGCTCTAAGAGACAGAGACGCAGCTTTAGAAACGATTGCCGATAGAGAACAGACCATAAGCAAATTCCGAAACTTAGTCCATCAACTCCAAGAACAATCTCTAGATCTGCAACATCGTCTGGAAACGGAAACCAGCAAACCGATATCCGCTTTACCGGAAATAATAGATTTTAAAAAAATGTTTACGGAAACCAAAGCGCACATAAAAGCCATCGATCTAGAACTACGAAGAATCGACATAACTCAACAACAACAACACATAAGATTTTTAACTTCGTACATGCCCGATTCCTTTATGGCCAGAGGCAGCGATCATGACGCCGTTCTTGTGATATTATTGATACCGAGGATGATACAAAAGTTGGAAATCGTCCTGGGTCAAGTTAAAGATAAATTCCGCGCTATCGATAAAGTTGATAAAAACGCCGTCCTAAAAGGACATTCCGTCAACCAATATACATTTAAATGCAGGATTAGTTTTTACGTTTACGCTCTACAGGTTAGTTACGATGGGGTGGTTGGAAAGTTTTATTTAAATAAATTATTTTCAGAATATTCTCCATCAGTATTTTCACGTACTCAATACTTGTAAACCTGACGTGCTTTTAAAAGTCGGTTCTACTTATCCCGAAATGGCCGTACAAGAGAAGATTATCGATGAATTTATTGAGTTGTTGAAGAGGGATCAATTAGATGAAAATGTACAGACGGAAACTTTGGAAAAGTGCGTTAGTTATTTCAATACTTTGTTTCCCGTTTTATTCGGTGCTAACGTTAAAATTAATCACATGCAGCTGCTGGCGGATAATGTTAAATGTTTGACGTCTGTCGTTGATGGTATCGTCGTGGATTCTTCTGTTATAAAGTGTTTGATGGAGGTGAGTAGCTGGTTTTTATACTTATAAATAAAAATTATTTTATATATTTTTTTTTCTCAAAACCGTGTTATTGAATACGGATGTTGTAGCGAAAACTTTTTACCAATCAAACTCTATAGTCCAGTAAATGAAGGGTTTGTCCCTGAAAAGTCTCTGAAGACTTCACTTTGGGCTCAATTTGTAGGTCACGGCAGGTGTTTTTAAACGAGAAAAAACTTGACGTGATTGAGTTTACGGAAGGGGGGGGGGGGGGGAAATGGCCCCCCAAACCCTGGAAAACGGGGTTGTCGCTAATATCTGGCTAAATATGCGAATTAGAGAATTTTTCTTTGGGTAAAAAATGAAGATCGTCTTATTATCTACAGAAATGGTTCCTATAATTTTTTTCGAAAATTCGATAGTTATCGAGATAATGAGACATAAAAGTCTCCTTATTTCAGCTGCTGCTCTGTCTATAGGAATTCTGCTATCTATGCATTAACTTGTAACTGAGCGGACGAATTGTTCCATAACTCGGCAAAAAATTGACATTTTCCGATGATTCAAAGTTCATTGCACTAGGAAGACCTGTAGCTATCATTCCATGTGACTTGCAGCTCGTTCGTACTTGACAAAAATATTTTAAAAAGCGGTCAAAGTTTTTTTCCACAAGATTTTGAAACTATTTCATTAATTTTTTCTCTTATTTTTTGGGAATCAAACCACAATAATGTTTTTTATTTTTTATTTCATTTCGACGTTTCGGTAGCGTTCCAGCTACCGTTGTCAAGATTAACTAGTAATAAAAACAAAAAATGAAGAACAATTCGACAAAAATAATATTGAAAGAGCCCAATAATAAAAGACGAAAAATCAATGAAAGTGCTTTAATACAACTAAATGCAGATAAATGTGTAGTTAGTATTTCAGCCGAATGTAGTCAAAAGACCATTTTATAGGTAATCCTAGCTCTCGTACGATTTTCGATTTTATTTATATATTGTAGTCTTAATGATAACTAAGAGATAGAGATGGGTTAAAACTGTACAGGCCCTCCGGTTTGGCAGTGGTGGCGTCTTGTAATTGCGTCCTGAGCATAACATTTTGCCTCCTAGCACTATAAATCTCGCAATAATAGCAAATGTCTTGTATGTCGGGGGCTCATGAGGAGTTCTGCCACACTTCTGTGCCATCAGAATCACAATTTCTCCAGAGGGTGCCTCCGCAATGGTCAATTCGTTAGGCCGGTGTTTTAACAGCAAGCGGAAGCAATGAAACCGAACAAATCATCAACAATCAGTTATGTTGGTTAGTTGGATCCATCAAACTCCCGAAGTCCTCACGAGTGGGCCCCAAAAGACTTTTTAACATTTTCTTGATCCCACGTACCCATCTCTAGTAGTAGATACTTCATGAAAAATCCGGTAGTCCGGAAAGATACTGGGATAGATATTTATCATAAGAGCCATCACCAGTGACAGACGTCAGTCGGAAATTGTCAGACACTCGCATTCACGATATAAAGTATATTTGTGGCTCTGAGTGTGCACCAGAGCGCTACCTGAAATGGATAATTGCTTCGTTTGCAATACAAACCGCTTTGTCGGTAGGCTAGTTCTTGTTGAGAATATGGTTGTGGAAATTCGTATACGGAGGAGAGACCTGAGTTTGATAAATGAAAATAATTCAGTGGCTTTTTGTTTCAATTAAAAACTGTCTGCTTGTGATTGTCGAAACGAATACTATAGACTCCACAATACCCATACGTATTAGGTATAATTGAAGATCAGACAATCGAAAGTAGATCTATGTGGGATATAGACAACTGAAGATGCAAGTGGGTCGTTCCGCTTATGTCAAAGGGAAAAATAATAAAAATACGCAGCGTCAGGACATAGAGGACAACAAGAAAATGTCTGACAATTTCCGACTGACGTCTGTCACGGGTGATGGCTCTTTTGACAAATATCTATCCCAGTATCTATCCGAACTACCGATTTTTTCAAGAAGTATCTACTACTAGAGATGGGTGCGTGGGATCAAGAAAATGTTGAAAAGTCTCTTGGGGCTCACTCACAAGACTTTGGGAGTTAGATGGATCCAACTAACCTACACAACATGATTGTTGATGATTTTGTTCGGTTTGATTGTTTCTGCTTGCTGTTAAAACACCGGCCTAACGAATTGACCATTGCGGTGGCACCCTCTGGGAAAATTGTGATTCTGATGGCACAGAAGTGTAGCAGACCTCCTCATGAGTCCCCGACATACAAGACATTTGCTATTATTGTGAGATTTATAGTGCTAGGAGGCAAAATGTTATGCTCAGGTCGCAACTACAAGACGCCACCACCGCCAAACCGGAGGGCCTGCACAGTTTTAACCAATCACGATCTATTAGTTATCATTAAGACTACAACTTGGAAATTCTACGAGAGCCAGGATTACCTATAAAATGGTGCAGGGTCCTTTGGTTACCAATGTTAGAAAGAGAAATTTGCAAAAATCAATTACCAGCGTTATCAGGATAGCATCATAAGTTTTTATCCAGGTTTTCTTATTTATCATTGGAATAGTTGTTAATCGATACACACTTCAATACACAAAATCACCAAACTGAGCTATACATATTTTGAAAATAAAAATAATCATAAACAAAAAAGTAACAACAAATGCGTTTTATTAACAACATTTCCAAAATAAGCGAAAAAGAGCGCTATCCCAATAAAAATCGTTCCTGGAACGTGCACTTCACTGGATTCCATTTATAGTAGACTATCATATCTTTAGAATGTTCTAAAATAAAATATTTTATTTCACATTTTACCAGAGATGGAATCTACTATGAATGGACCTTAATGAAATATAACAACAAAGTTTTGTAGTCTTCATTTTCAAAATATTATTGATTGTCTAGTTGTCATATTTTTTTCGTTGTATCAGATAGGGACCAAAAATTATTTAATTACTAGTTAATCTTGTTCAGTTATTGGACTACTACTTGTTTTTGAATATTGTTCTTATCCTAGTAACGGGTTACCTTTTTCAAACAACATACTGTACATTTGAATTTATCCTTTATTTTTCCTCATTTTGTAGCCCACAAAAGGAGATATGGAACTTCTAATTCAACACATCGTCACCACATCAGATTTACTACAACAACAATTAAAATTAATTAAAAGAAGATTACCGCTGGATACAAACATCTCGAATTTAGGTCTTAACCAAGAAGTACGCGAAAATCTACACCAGTGCTACCAACACGCCTTGAAAATATCCAAAACTCTAAACGACGTCGTTAAAACTACAATACAGACAATAGTAACCAGCGGAGGTAAACGAATTCGTGTTAAAATAAAAAAAAATTTGGTTGATGATCAAATTTTTTTACAGAATCCGACAAAGCAGTTACCCAAGACAAAGTTAAAGACATAGCGATAAACGCTAGTGAGAAATTCTACGAACAAGACGATTTAGGTCCAGTGCAAAGTTTGAAAAACTCTTTAAATTCAATTCTTACCCAAATCACGCAGTTGGCACAATTTTTACACGACAACGAGTACGAGATAACCACTGCCAACAAAACAGAAGAAAAGGTGATTTTATAATTCTTTCTTCGCTATAAATTTTGTTTTATTTATTTTATTTTTCAGATCTCGTCGCCTATCAGTGTACGAGCCGAAGCTGTGAAAAAGGAATTGGAACAAACCAAAACGTTGACGAGCAAATTAGAAAACAAAGAATCAGACATAAAGGAATTAAGGAGATTGCTGAAAGAAAAACAAGAACTGTTTTCCGAGATGACGATTCGTAAGGAATTGGCGGAAAAGAAATTGGGAAATGTCAACAAAGATTATGAAATGACCATAGAAAAGTTGCAGAGAAAATTGGAAGAAGCGCACAATAATTATAAGAAAAAAGAAAAGGAATTCGAAGAAACGTTGGATCATCTACAAACTGATATAGATTCGTTGGAAAATGAAAAAGGGGAGATGAAAGAGAAGCTTAAGATTTTATCTAAAAAGGCTGCTTTGGAGGTATCTTTGTCAAAAGGTAAGTTTTTTGTGTAAGTTCTCTTCAACAACATACCGTACTGTTCAATTTTTTTTACGTCAACTGTAGGGGTTGTTACAAAATTCTCATTTTGAGTGAATTGGATTTGAACAGTACACTTGTATGGTATATTTGGTAATATTTTGGTATTTTTAAAAAAAATTTGGTATTCGGAAATATTTGGTGATATTTGGTATTTTGTTTGGTATTATTGGTATTTTCAGTAGTAATACCCCTAGGGTCTTGATAATACCGAGATAATTTTGTCATAGAGAATGCTGAAAGCGTGTTGCTTGATAATAGCCCAAGGCCGCAGGCCGAGGGCTATTATCTTTGAGCAGCACGCTTGAAGGATTCTCTACTACAAAATTTTGAGTATTTATCAAGACCCAAGGAGTATTCGATAAGATAATTTTTTACTTTGTAGATATCAAAAAATTGATTGTCAATCTGACGCTTAATACTTTTCAATACAAACTTTATTAGTTTTAATCAAAAATTATTCATTTTTATTTAAAACTACAGTTGTGAAAAGTACAATTGGTAAATTAATTGAATCGTTAGATGCAATACCAAATCTTTCCGATATTTTTAATCCAGTTGTCAGTTTGACGTTTAATTAATTTTTAATAAAACATAAACACCAAACTGAAAACACCACATGTAGGGCATTTTCGCTGTAATACAGCGGTGATTGGATGAAATTTGACACATGACTTGTAATTAAGTAATTTGATTGGTTACTATATTCAGTAAAAAATTATCAAAGGTAATACCACGAGTGCTTCAAATTTTATCGATAATTTTTTCTTTTTCACGAAAACTTGTTTATTTGGCAAGAATATGAAAACAAACCGATCTAAATTCGGTTTGTTTGAATGTTTTTGCCTCAAATAAACAAGTTTGAGTGATGAAAATAAAAAATTATGTGCTAAAATTTGAAGAGCGAGTTGTATTTGGGAAGATTATTTTTTTCATAAATTTAAAATTTTGTATGATGATTGGCTAGAATAATGTATTGCTATTGGTTAAAACCACCAAAATGTCAGATTTTGACATGTGAAAAAAATAATCATAGTAATTTTGTGATAATATCGTAAAGTTTTCCGGATACTTTTTTTAATATGCGCGTGCGCAGTAACATCGATATGTAAATAGGAAAATTATGAGGAAATCTTGCAAAGTCGCAACCATTGTCACAACCACATCATCTGATCGACGATTTTCATGCGCTGCATTCGGCTTTTTACACTTTTTAAGATCTTCTCGCTTTGTCTCTTAAACGTCCTACAATTGATATAAACAGGGAGAAATATAACCGTGTCGACTCTCGTGTCAACGCAGATAGAGTTATTATATGGTAATAATAGAGTACACGCATATGTCATATTTTGCTTAGATATTAATTTATAATAGTAAATATGATATCAAAAATAACTAATAATAGGAAATAAACCAGTTTCCATTGGAAATTACTTCCAAATTTTAAAATAAAATTCAAATTATATTGCAGTCTCCGACCACGACCCGAGGATTTCCGAACGCTACCGATTTTACGTGTGATGTCATATCATCTCTTGCTTCATGCTTGTTTACTTTTGTCAATGTCAATATTACGTTATGTGTAGTTTTGTGTTTATATTGTAATTTAATCAACTATTAATTGCTTCATCGACGTAAAAATATCATTTATATGTTTGTTTGAGATCATTACGTGTTTGTGTGTGCTTTTTTTTATTTCTAAAAGTCAACGTAAAGTGGAAAGTGGACATAAATATTCGATATTTCCGACGATATTTTAAAACTTTTGGAAGAATATATTTTATTTACTAGTTCAGTGCTCAGTGAGTAAAAATATGGCTAGCGAAGGTTTTGTATATTTATAATATTAAAGCCCTTCTACCAGTTAGTGGTGTAGGGTGTGTTGCAGCTATTCTTTCGTCACGAATTTTTTCCACTCTTTCCTATTTTGAGCTAAGTCCTTCGCTTCTATCCAGCTTCTTCCTCTTTTATCCAGTAATCCAGTTATCACCTTATCCCAAGTTTTTCTTGGTCTGTCCCTTTTTTTATTTTTTTCAATTTTTGCTTTCCGCGATTCCCAAAAAAATAAGAGAAAAAAGAATAAGTAATGCCACAAGGAACTTACAGAAGATATTCGTATAGAAAGCTGAGATCACAATAAAAAAGAACGCACCTAATATATTATTTGAATTCTAGAGTATTATTTGCAAATTTCGCAGCTAGTAAGCTGTGTGCTATATGTGATTTTCAAAATAAACTTGCAAATTTTTTCGGTAAACTTTCCCTAAATATTGCAATTATAATCCTATTCAAACAAAAAGTTTCGAACTCATACGAGGCGTTTGCCCAAATATCCGAAACAAGTTCAATATTATTCCTTTACTCTTTCCAGGTTCTCAATTACCTTCGTTGCAATCGTTAGGACCCACTTTACCTGCCGTTGTTAAAGACTCTCCGTTACTTATGCAAGAAATAGATAATTTACGAAAAATATTCCATCAAGAACGCAACAAACGAATCCAACTGGAAAATAAAGCAATTGAAGAACAACTAGACAGCATGGCGCCACTTCCATCTTTCAAAAACACCCCAGATAATGTGTTAGAAGGACTTTTCCGAGAAGGATCTAAATTGAACCAGGTTTGGACCATTTTAAGAATAACGCTGTTAGAATAATATTTTTGGAGAAATTATTTTCTGCAAAAAGGGGGCTAGTTTTCAAAATTGAACGCTTTTCTATTACCTTATGTAAATGATCCGCCTTTTATTAATTTAACAATAGTGTGTAAGCTGTCAACTGTCAACACATCGAATATTTCTGTCAACTGTTGCTTACGCACACTCAAAATAATTTACTATACCGAATGTTCCATTCATAAATATGGATTAATGGTGGTAGCTGATATGAAATATTGTTATAGGAACTTTTGGTTCATCTAGCGAAACCTACTTTTCCGGCAATATATAAATTGAAGCCAGGTAACGGCCCGGCGGCTTGGAAACGTCATTTTGCCGAAGAACAGAATAAATTATTAGTGTTGAATAGAGCTAGGGAAGAATTCCAATCTAAGGTCGCGTCCGAAGCGGTTAAAAGGAAATTCGGTGGTAGAATCGAATCTGATCTGGCAATTTTTCCAACAACAGAAATGACAAAAGTAAGTCAATTAATTTTCAAGGCGGTTTTTTTCTTGAATACTTTCTGTTTTTCAGGCTCTTAACGAAACTAAATCTATAAACATCGGATTTGTAAAGATATCGAAGGATTTATTGGCTTCGGGTGAAAAGTCGAAAGTTGTCGATTTAGAAGTGGACTGCGAAAACTTACAGAAAGTTCTTCAAAAGTTATTAGTTAAATAAACAAATTTTTTATACTATTTAAATTATTTAATGTATATGGTGTTTATCGAAAAAGTTGTCTGTTAATAATAAGGAAAAAGTTTCTTTTTACTTTTTTTTAATATTATTAGAAACATTTTTTGAAACACTGTCTTTATTAGCAATATTACTAATGAAAAATCGCTTTAATAAATTTACCCATTATATTGTATTTATTTTTTACCTGTATCACTGGAAAACCGCTAAACCCTTAAGAGAAATTGTGAAAGGTTTGTAGAGAAAAATATTCGTTTTTGTTCACCCTGATCATATGCTATCGTTTTTTTTTTCCAATGTATTACAGTTACCTTTTTCTACCTGTCTGTCGGTGAAACAAAACCATTTTTCTACGACCGTGCGCTTTAACCCACTTTCCCGCACTCATTTAAGTTTTTAAAGTATCACTTTTCCGTGTGTATTTTAGTTTTGAAAGTGTCACTTTCCCGCACTAGTGCGGGAAAGTAAAATTATGCAAATTTTGACCTTATTAGATAGTTTTTTACTTCGGAAGTTATAACTATTGTTACAACAGGTAAATAAATACTTACGAAATAGTCCATCAAATAAAATCTACATCTGTTCTAGCTTTTTGTTGCATTTTTTATTTTTCGAATAATAATGAAGATATTTTGATAGAACCCTGTACATTCTTCAAAGTAGTGTCACAAAACAACTATCGAACCACCCGGGTTTGATATGAGAAAAGTATGTTAAATAAAATTATTTCATCGTCATCTTTATGTGACCTGCAACCGATTCCATCCTTCACTTTTTTGTATATACGGTCGTAGAAAAAATAATGTTCCTAACTCATGCGTAAAGTGTCTTTCCCGCCCTTGGCCGCTTGCCCGAACCCCGCTCCGCACTTGTTAGGAAAATAACTATTCTTCCGAAAATTTCTCAAACGAAAAGTCTCAGCAGCAGAACCTAGGTCAATAATGGACAAATTCAAATAGGTATTTTAAGAGTCCGGAGATAGTGCAAAATAATTTTGTATACCCAGGAAATTGTCTTTAACATATTTGCTGCTTAAAATTATTTGAACATAAATGTCATCAGTTTAAAATTCACGCTCAACGAAAAATTACTGATGACATAACGAGTACGTTCATAATCTATGGAGCGAAAACAGACAGTGTTTTTGTCAGTCAGACGACGGGGTATGGGGTAAACGCTGCTAGTGGTGCGTTTGTGAACGCTGTGGCGTATAACTTTACACTCAAGGTATTATGCTGTGAACGCAATACCGCTGTAGTGTAAGTATTTAGGTATTTATATAGCACTATATGTAGGATAAGGCATGGCCACCTAGAACAGATGGCCATGGATAAGGTAAGTTTAAAAACCAATACAATAACAATAGATTATATATTTATAATATCAGTTTACAATAGAAAGAATTTTAGTAAATGATGAAATAAAATTACGATAAGTATGGTGCTTGAATATAAAATTTTTATTATTTATATATTCAAAAGTTACACTTCACCAGATTCTGAATTAAATTTTACACCCAGAGAAAATGTACTGATATCTGTGACAACGAAGTTATAAAAAAGAAGCGATAGTGAACTTTTCTCCATAGATATCGACGTTTTGTTGTTAGTTGAATGACAGCCACGAATTGCACCAGTTTTTGGCGACATAACTAATAAATGTAATTTTGTGAACAAACTTTATCGTTCAAAACACAAAAAAATATGTAAATAAACCAATGGTTCAATAAAACTCAAAGTCCAAACCATAAAATTTTTCAATAAAAGTTCCTCAAAAAGGACACTTATAATGTGTGCTACTAGTTTCGGTACAATATTACCATCATCAGGCTACAATATAAAGAGAAAAGGTAAACTTAATACATGAAGATCTTACAAAAAATAAAATCACATGTCATTGACATATAACGGGCTTAAAATGGCGACTGTTAAGCGCACTCAGAAAATGAATTGTAAAATAGCACAAGCTTCGCTTCTTCTTGGGATGGTGTATTCTGTGGTCGTGGACAAAAATATGTCTAATATTCACCACAGAATTTGAAATAAACATATGTATGATTAAAATTAATAATATTTGTATTGTAAATTGCAATAGAAACCGTTAGCCTTTCCTGAATCACCAAATAAAAGTGGAGCTTTCTCTTTATAAATGTAGAGTTTATTTATTTCCATAGTTAAACGTGGCAATATCGAATGTTTTCGACTGCATTCCTTCCACGGCTTCAGATAAACTTGCCAAAGTATACTCCATAGAGAAATATAATTTTATTTTGCCTATGGTATACTCTGTCAAACTATCTCAGTGAGTGGAATACTGACTGACTACGACCTACTACGAGGAATATCGACTGGTTAAATTATAGTTAGCCCGGTCTGTGTGGTTAAGTTCATAGAAAAATGGCCTAGATAAATTTATATCGAGAAAACGCCTATTAGACGGTGACAACCGACAGTTAAAATGTTAAATGTCGTAACGTAAGTCAGAACTTTAAAAGTTTTGTCTTGAATGATTTTGTTGTAATGAAAAACTGCCGAAAAAACAATTTTATGTTAACTATAAAAAGCTACAGCTGAGTTATATGAATTATTTGGATTCGATCTCATATTTGTTAAATAATGTCTGGTAAAAACGTACTAACAGAACTTCAAGAATATACTGATCATCTCAAGGAAAGAACTCTTTTCTTCAGAGAAGAAAGTAAGTACATATTACATTTTAATGATTTTTTTGCAAATAGTTTTTATTTAGCTGGAAAATAAACTCGAGCATAACTATGGAACGAACAACTAGCTATGTGCAAGATATTTTACTTTTCTTATTTTTTAAAGTGGTTCTCCTTGATACAAATTGTAAACCTGAAACTGAACAATTTATTCCAAGATATGCAAAAATCATGCTTAAACATTGTTTCAGATGCCAGACTAGATATGATATTGAAAAGACTGAAAATGTTGAATGATGAAAACAGGATACCTACTGACATATCTGAAAAAATTGGTGAAATAAAAGAAACCCTCCTAAATTCACTACCATCCTCTATATCTCAAACTGAGAGGTTAAGAAAACATCACCACTATTTATCAAAATTGAAAATTTGTATAAAAATTTATGTTAATATAAATGAAAGACTTTCTGAAGAAATCAAGACAGTGAAAAGGTAAAACAAACAAATTGATTTTGTAGTAAACAATTATTAGTTGTAAAATCAAGTTATACTGTAGTATGTTTAATATAATGTATTTTAGAGAACTTGATCATTCAAAGCAGAAACTAGGTGGAATTTCAAATTTAAGTGCAGAACAAATACAACAATTGGAAGAAAAGGCAAGAAGATATGAAAATGAGGTATCGAAATTTGAGGTATGATTTTTTGTTTAATTGAAACGTCAATGTCTTTGATTTATCCCAATGTTCAATCCCAAAACAAGAGAGTCCAATTCTAGTATTAGTGATCAGGCATGTCATTCACTAGAAGAAGATTTTTACCTCCATTGCAAATCCAGCATGAATGTTATTTACTAGAAGAACATTTTTACCTCCATTGCAAATCAATTTTGCCTCTTTCTACTTCAAATACAATTCTTATGTTAAATTTCTTGGCATACTCTTTGACATGAAAATCAACTGGAAACTTCATGATCCTAGATACAAGAGAATAATAGAGTTTGTTAATGAGGGCCATTAACAGTCGAGATAATTTAACGCACAAGTAGAGCGAGTGGGTTAATGTTCGAGATTGTTAATTGTCCTTTTAATGCCCGTGTTAGTTACAAAGCTTTTCCGTCGACTGTATAAGTTCTATTCGTTTTTCTCAATATTTGAAAAATTAAAATATTAATCTGTCATTGTCAAAAATAAATAATGACACAGAAATGTATGTTTGGTTGCCTACACCACAGGTAACTGTCAATATAAATATAATGTATAAGGTGTGCATTGGGTTAATATGGGCCATTTGTATGATTTTGTCCAATTTTGAGAACGTTGATAATATGTTAATACACGGTCGTCAGAAAAAACTATTTAATTGTCAAAATTCTCAAACTCTACAATGAAATTAAAAACAGAAAAAAATGTCTATCTCTAGTATGGATCAAGTATCGCACAGGAATCGAGATGATTGGGGAAGTAGATCTCCTATCAAAAATGGCTACATCTCAAGTTTGGATGTAAATTGTCATATTGTACAACTTACTTAAAAATGAATTGTGGCGAAAATGGCAAACCATATATGACAATACAGAAAAGGGACTATTTTATTAAACTATCCAACCAAAAATTCCAATTGATCCGTGGTTTGGGGATATATCCAATAGACACCAAATTATTGATAGTTTTATTAATGTTTGTGTTCATCCCAACAAAGTTGATCAGGTAGCATTTTCAGAAAGATCCATCGTTTCTTAATTCTTCCGAACGTGCTATATAATCTTGATATGATAACATAACTCAATTTTATTTGATGCCATATGGCATATAACACTGTTCTTTTGCGGAATATCAACAAACTGGAAATGCGTCTTTGAACGTCAGAAACGTATAAATTCGAATACAATTCAATCTCAGTTATCGAGAAAGTTGTAAAGAAATATTTAAACCAAAGCAGGTATTAACATTTTCATTATTATATATTTTTAAATGTTTTACATATATCAGAACTAACTATAACAATTTTCTTGAAACAAACAGTCCACAAAATAGTGATCTGGTTGTGCCTTTGCATAGGACATCTACATATAAAAAGTCTCCATACTACAATTGCATTACACTACATAACTCCTTTATTGTTTGAGTATGGGGATTGACTAATTAGCCCATCCACAGATGAACATAGTTCCATTTTTTTTAAATATCTCTAATAGCTGTTTTTATACTGTAAGTTATTTTAGTTCTGATCAATTGTAATTCTTATATTTTATATGTCATAGTTGTCGATTTTATTTATTTTATAATTCTACTTTTTTAATGTACCTAATGTTGACAAATTTCTGTTACATGCCTTCAATATGTATGTTCATGTATTTTTAAGGTACAAATGTCTAAAGTATCTTCAAACCAAAATATGTTAAATATGCCATTGCATATCATATGTTTATTAAAATTATATTTAGCATGAATGAGAGTTAATGATCAATGATCGGATCTCAATTCTGATGAAAAAAAGGTCGGCTGCTACCAGAGCGCTCACATCTGATCAGTTGACAAAACACGGGTTCAGTAAGTAATTGCTGATCGCTCCGGTAGCGCTACGTTGGGATGAACGCGACCAATGTTGTATTATCTTTGTTAGAATTGTCTGTTGATTTGTTTTAGAAAAAATATCCTTGGTTAAAAGATCCAATGTTTGATTTGCCAAACATATCCAAAGAAGTACAAAAACTGCAAGAATTAAAAAGTACTAAAGAGAAGTTAATCAAAGAACTTAGTGTATATCAAGATTTAAGACCTGACATTAGTGAAGCTAAACTACAACTTGCTCAAATTAAAGAAGAACATAAGAAAATTAGTTCATTATTATTAGATTGACAGGTGTTGGAACAAAATTTAATTGTGTCGAAAAGAAAATAGAATATGCTAGATTTCAGGTATGTTTTATCAAGTCATTTTATCAATAAACAGTAAACAATAGCAAATATTTATAATCATAAAATATTTTGATAGTGTAACAGCACCAAGCAATTTGAATAAATAATGTCTCTTTTCTGATAGATATTTAAATTTGATTTCATAATGGTAATATTTTTTATATCAATTAATTAAATAAAATGACATGATTAAAAATTCTGATATCAGTATTATACAATTGTGGTAAAAATAATTGACTGTATTGAAAATAATTATAAATGTATGGTTGATTTTCAGTCGAAATGTGCAATTTCAACTTCACATCAATTAAACACCTGTTGAAAAAAGGTATTTTGATAAAAAAAATTTTTTAAGTTAGGTAATATTATTTTTGTACATTTACAATAGATTTTTCTACTAGAATGTTGTTTTTGTTAAAACAATCACTCCAAAGTGCTACTTTTATTTCATGACAAGTTTGCAATTAAAATGCTAAAGTATAATGCAGATCAATCGTTAAACATCATTTGCTGATAATTTAGACTCTAAATTTTAGAGGATAATTTTAAGAAATGAAAACCTGGGGTGCGTTCACATACTTACTCCCAGAGTTAAAGATTAACTCAGTATCGTTTATTTACTTACTCTAGATGATGGATCAGCCATACATATAAACCACGTGACTTAACTCTAGCGTATCTATAGATGTAACTCGGAGTAAGTTTATAAACACGCCCTTGGAGAACTTATTTGCGGAGTAGTTCAAATCTACCATGTTTGATGTCATTGTTTTAAAAGCATCCAACTTCCTAACTTGTCCTTTTTATTCAGTAGTTCAAATGGTACTTGCTTATCTTGGAGTGCCACCAAGAATTAGCTAGCGCCTTATTGGCAGATAACAATCTTATCCTGAGGTGGGTTAAAGGGCACGACAGGAGTAAAAGTAATCGCATTGTCGATTCTTTAGCCAGGAAAGCGGCTGGACTAAAAATTTTAGGACACAGTGACACCTACGGCCCAACGACTTCGACAATTGTGGAACTAGCCAAACGTTACACCCATGCTCAATCCCTTAAGAGATAGGATGGAATCAAAGGATGCAGTATTGCTAGGAGCTGCTGGCGCCGAAGAAATATTTGGTGATGACCAGGAAAAACCTACGTTTAACAGTAGGATTTCTGACTGGCCACTATCAACTAAGGAAACACCTCCATACTAAGGGGCTAGTGGACACAGCTCTATGCAGGATGTCTGAACAGGAAGCTGAAACTGTCAGGCATGTCTTATGCGAGTGTCAGGAGTTATCGTCAATAAGAGAGTGTGTGTTCGGTGAGTCTTGGCCTACACCTGCCGATGTAAAGGAGCTGTCTTCTAGTGACCTGTCCAGAAGGACAGGATGGACGATGACCTAGAGGACAACTCCTCGGGAGGATGTACAATGGGTCACATGTGGCCTAAGTGCTGTGAGCCTACACTCACCCTCCCCACTTTACAAATACAGATATCTTAGACCTCCATTCAAAAGACAATGAAATTCTGTAGAACTTCGTAATTATTTGAGCAGTTCAATCTGAACCATATTAAATTTGTTGTCTTGTCTAAGAAAATATTTCAAAGGAGGACTTGTTATTTGTATTGGTTGGTAGAGTAATTGCTATGAAACATCTTGTATATGTTAATTCGGAAAATTAACCAAAAATGGAGAATTTCGTGGAATAATTTGGTAATTGATTAGTTCAAATGGAATATCTCACTTTATATTATGACTATCGCAACCCACTTGACTATACATACCACAATGTCACAGATTATAAAGAGAACAGATACGAATCCCGGTAAAACATCAAACGATTTTCAGCTCCGTCGTCAATGACCTTGGACCTTTAACTCGGTATGGCCGCGATGTTGCCAGTTTAAAATATTTTCTGAATTTCTTCCACTAAATCTTTAAAACTGCGCCATGGATTAAAACAATAATCATAGTCGAATATATATTTATGTATTCATTTAATACCTACATGTACATTCCTATGATTTGTTATGAATAGTCAATACTCTTGGCACTTGGGAGATTAATTAATAAATACATTTCTAGATAACAAAAATCAACCAAATTTTAAAGTACAAATAATTCTTAATTTATTTATTATCAAAGAGAATACAATATACACCTATGCAAGGAAGAATTTTAATAATAATTTGTAGCACCAAAGGTATTATCATAAACTCTAAAATTTCTTATATCATAGGCCGGGATATTGAATTATATACTCTCATCCCTTGGAAATCGAAAGAACTTTATTTTTCTTTCCGAATAAAATTTATGTGGACAGTCTCTGTATGAACAATACACTCCGCCGTAAAGTTGGGCATGGTCAATTGACCGTGGTCAAATGACCGGTCAATTGACCAACACCTATTTGACTTGACCGAAAGGGCGGCAGCACGAAAAATTTTGCTTCAAAATGAAAAGCGGATGATTCGTTCCCGCCAGTTTTATTGTAGATTTGACCAGTTAGTTTCAATTGAAATTTATAAAATATTTAAAAACCACCTTTTTGGTGTTTATCGAGAGTTTTATTATGATATAAAAGTAATGTTCCTGGATGGACTCATTTTGCAAATTTATTTTTTAAATCCATTTCAGTCAATTGACAAAAGAACAGTTGACCGGTCAAATCCACAACCCTACTGTGAGTCCGCCGTGATGTTTATTCATTTTATAAGAATAATAGTCTATAGTCTATACCACTATACTTTTATAGTTAATATTACCACAACGCACAATCGATTAGTCAAATAACACAGATAATATCGCTGATTGAACACCTTCAAACAATGAAGCAAACAAAAATGGCGTTATGAATCTTGAGCACAGATTCGCCAAAAGTTTTCCGATAGTGGGCGCTGCAGTTTATGTCAAAGCTGTCAGTGGAATGGGGAAAACAATGCTAACCCAGGGCTGAGTTCGAGAACATCGCACTAGTATGAAATTCACTCATTTTTGTGTCTTGAGCGTCTTCTTGTTGTGTACTCCCCCACAGTCCGAGAACTCCTTAGAGCGACATTCGAGCGACGCTCAAATTACACCAGTCCCGACTCGGTTAGAAATCGCACCTGTCAGTTTGGTTTGAATATTTTGTGGTTAGAATTTAGATTGGTATGTTGTTTATTAAATTTTCAATTTAAAAATAAATTAATTTCCTTCTCCTATTCAAATTTAAAATATTATTAAGCTTATTTGTGGTAGATTGGAGTGCCTAAAGGGTTTTTAATATTTTTCTCTTTAAAACTCTTGGCGCCAGATTCATTAATGTTAGACCCAGGATAGTTATAAATATTCTAAAATTCATCTGAATCTCCTTAAAAGTACTTATAGCTGGGAATAACTCCTTCAAAGTTGCAGCTTTAACTCAATTTGGGATATTAAAGAGATTTCCATTTCATTATCCGACTCTTTATGAGTCGGAATGTACCTATCCCTTCAAGCAACTGTTTTCCCAATGTAATCGCAATCAATGCGACACGTTTTTTATCCATATTATCTATCCTACATTTAAAATCGAAAAACTTAAAGTTGAACAATAATATTTGAAAAAGTATGGTTATAGTTAACAACCACAAGAAGGTAAATCCGTTCGAGAACTCATTCGATGGAGCGTCGCACTATGATCACTCTTCACCCTCACCAATCAAGTGCAAAATTTCAACCAGTGCGACGTTCTCGAACTCACCCCAGATAATCTGTGGCTAACCCCCATTTGTTTCAATACACGTGTAATGGCGATTTGGTTTTCGCGAATTACAAGTGATGTTTTGATTAGGTTAGGTTAGCCGTCACCGTTATTGTGCATGGTTGCCAAGGATGTGGTTTGTGAAAAAAGTATATATTTATGGTATGATTTTTATACATTATAATCTTTTTAATTGTATAATTCTTTTAATGTCAATAATATTGATTTACAAAAGGGTCTGAACTATACAAATAGCTGGTGTAGGCAAGTGGGACTTAGCATAAACCCCACTAAAACCATCCTGATAGCCTTCACTAAGAAAAGAAAACTCAACCTCAAAACCATAAAACTTGATGGGAACGAGATTGAATGGAGACAAGAAGTCAAGTATCTAGGTTTAACTTTAGACAGTAAACTCCTGTGGAACAAACACGAAAAGGAGATTACATACAAGGCAAAAATGGCTATAATGGTGTGCAGAAATCTGGCAGGAGCAAACTGGGGCTGTAACCCAAAAATCCTAAGCTGGATGTACACTGCCATAGTGAGACCAATCATCACTTATGGAGCCATTGCCTGGTGTAGTAGAACTAGCCTATTGACGACGAGAGAAAACCTCTCCAAAATTCAAAGACTAGCCTGTATATGCATTACAGGAGCAATGAGAACATGCCCAACGGCGGCCATGGAAGTGATTCTCAACCTCACCCCTTTACATATGGTGGTGGAAAGTGTTGCAGAAAGAACAAGATACAGACTAAGTAGAGAGGGAATCATTAAAAAAAACACCTCCTCACTTCTTAGAAATCAGACAACCTGGGACATGCCACAAGACGGTATGATGAAAAAATATAACTTTTCAAAGAAATTCGTTACGGAAATGAGCAACAAGAAGGAATGGGATCCAAATACCATTACCAGACTTGGAAAGAATGCCATTCAATGGTACACAGACGGCTCAAAAGCAATAGAAGGAACTGGGATAGGAGTGTTCGGGCCAGGAACCAAACACTCTGAAAGCTTGGGAAAAACCCCAAGTATCTTTCAAGCGGAAATCCACGCCATAAGAAAGTGCGCCCAGTTCAATATTGATAAAGGATACAGAAGACAAAGGATTATCATAATGTCGGATAGTCAAGCAGCCATTAAGGCACTGAGCTCTTGTGTAATCAGTTCCAAAATGGTGTGGGAATGCCTAGACAAACTCATTGAACTAGGCGAGAACAACATAGTCACCTTACTATGGATTCCAGGACACACTGGAATAGAAGGAAATGAAATAGCAGATAAACTAGCAAAGAGAGGGACTGAAATACCTTTCTGGGGGCCCGAACCCTTTTGCGGAATCAGCTCCAATGTAATATTGGAAGAAATAAGTAATGCCGAGAAAAAGAGAAGATCTGACCATTGGAAAGATCTAGTAGGGCTTATACAATCAAAGACTCTTCTGGGTGACTACAACCTGTTGAGATCAAAAGAATGCATAAGTCAAAGTAAAACTGCGCTAAGAGTTTTGACAGGGATCCTAACGGGACATTGTCGCCTGAATGGGCACCTGAAAAAGCTCAAAATAGTGGAGGATGAAGAATGCAGATTTTGTGGAATGGAAGAAGAAACCTCCATCCACATACTTTCCAACTGCACAGCACTCCAGAATCCTAGAGCACAGCACCTGGGAGATTACTGGATAGAAGAGGAACATTTGCCTAAGTTGAAGCCTGCAGACATCCTAAAATTCCTCCGGGAAATAGGACTAAAGGAACTACTAGTTTCTGAGACTCTCCTCAGAAACTGAGTAGAAGTAAGGGGGCACAATAGACCTTTTAGGTCTCAGTGAATGTCACCCCAAAAATCACACATACATACATACAATATTGATTTAAAACAAGTAATTATTGAATATTTGTATGTGTATAACTATCACACTTAAAAAAAATGCTTATAAAATATTTGACCTATGATCGTAAGTTGAAGGAAATATTATGCAAATTAACAACCCTGTTGACAAATTTCGCGAAGCAGCCCGAACGGAGTCGTCATATGACGATGGGCATTTAAATGGGTATGTCCACCCATCTCTCTCTCTTTTTTAACTGTTCTCTGTCAAGCTTTCGTATCTGTTTTATAATCTGTGACAATGTTATGGTACAGAGATTCAGATCAAGTGTCTGGGCTATTGGTCACAACCAAACGTATAAAGGAAGGAATGAATACCACAATGTTATTGTTACTCTAAAATAACAAGATTATTACTAATTGGAATTCTCCGGTGACCCTTATAGACCGGTAGAACATGACACATGTAGGCTTCATTATTTAAAATGGATTTTCACCATCGATAAATTGTTTAATTTAGATATGCCCAAAGAACCTGTTCCTGATGGAATCCCGTCAGTTCTCTTCCGAAAATATAGGTTTACTTCAGCTGACTCATTGCAATGTTTTTTTTATTATCACTGACATCTAGGGTATGCCCAGCTACATGGATCTCAAGTTTTACTATTCCTGTTTAGAAGTCTGGTAATATAATATGTGGCTTATGTGATTCTAGTGCCTCTCCACTACAATCTTTGCTGATCTATTGTGTGTCCCGTCCTGTTATTCTAGAGTCCTTATTACTAGACTTTGACCTCAGGTCCTCATTATTGAAAACCTCAGCCCAGTCATGCATTTGCAGTAGCACAGTATGTATAATGAAGCTTCCCCATCTTCTTTGCAAAACCTGCGTATGGTTGTGTCTGCCAATCTGATGTTATTCTTGTGTTTGTTAAGTCTACAATGCCCTGTCAGGTGCCCAACCAGGATCCTGATTGTTTATTCTGACTCAGTAGATTATTCCTTGAATTTTGTCGAGGATTCCTTGATGAACTCTTTGACCTGTCTCTTTCTTGACGCCTTGTTCCACCATTCTCGAGACTGCTGTTTGTTTTTTTGCATGGCTTTCGCTATGCCTCAGAAAGGCTCTGGGTAAATGGGCGCACGACGTGTCCCTTCTCGGGCTTGTGAGTATGCCTCTTCATTGTCCTTGTGATCCGAATGGCCTGGTATCCAAGCCATCAGCTCTTGTAGCGTCTCCAAGCAGTCCCAAACAAGTTTGGAATTTATCTGCATAAAACTGATTGCTTTTATAGCCGCTTGGCTGTCGGGTATATGCAATGGTCTTGTCCTCAAACTCTTGTCAAAATAGCTCTCCTGTACAGTACTGTATTGCTGCATCTTCTGCCTTAAATATCGTCAAATGTTTATCTAAGCTTAGTGAGACTCTTCTCTTTGGCTTTGCTATATATTGTGACCCTCTTTTTCTGGGTTTAATTATTGTTGTCTGTAAGTGGGCTGAGTATGTGAAATTGATTATTATACAGGGTGTTTTATTGGGAAAGGGCCTAACTTTAACTGTAGATGGGGATCACTGTGGTGCTTCCAAAAACCTATATTTAATGTGTCTTCTGCACTTTATAGCTGAGATACAGGGTGTTTTATAAATTTATCCTATTTCTTCCGAACCTCATAACTTCCGAGTTACCCTGTATATTATTTTGAAATTTGGTACACGTAAAATCCATTACCTAGAAACTCCATCAAAAGCATCTCCATGAAGATAATGCAGGTCCGGTTTAACAAAAAATTTCAAAACTCGTCTTTCCTAAAAACTACACCCTGTATATAGATTTTTTGGAAATTGTTCTTTATAATTGGAAAGAGTATAAAAAATGGAATCTACATATTTCCTTTTTTATTTTTCCGCAGACAATTTTACTACCAAAAATCTACCGTCAAAGTAATAATTTATGCACGTTTTGGGGGTTAAAAATGGTATCGGAGAGGTTTTTTTTTATTTTTTAGCTTGAAATGGAATCCATTCAATGCATCTAGAGAAGCATCCTAGAAATTCAATTAAGTGTGTATGTTTACGAGTACAGACCACTAAAAAATGTGATTACAGGGCCGTACTTGGGAGATACTCATTCAATAAGTATCGAATATTTCGAACACCTTGTATAAGAATATGTATTTGGAAACTATGCACTTCTACATTTAGAATAACAAGAGTAAAATACGAAAAATAAATTTATACTTCAAAAAATGGAGAGATTTTTATTTATTTTATTAATTGACCTGAAAAAAAAA
>CAJUYH010004498.1:0-26982 GCA_910591685.1 Galerucella tenella
ATGTATATGTATATGTATATATATATATATATATATATATATATATATATATATATATATATTTATGTGTGCACGCAGTTGGAGAAAGAAAACGGAGTCTGTATACGACAACTTTGAGATCGTGCCACAGTTCCCTGTGGGACTGTTCGACCAATCGAGTCTGCGATCACAGGAGGAAGCGAGTGAGATAGGAAGAAGAAAAGCATGAAACTGTTATAGCGTCTGCGGCCCTTGAGCCACAAGTTCTTCAACAAGAAAATATACAGGAAGACCATGTAACTCTTTATCTCTCTCTCTCTCTCTCTCTCTCTCTCACTTTCTCTGTTTCGCATACCCGTACACTCTTGATGGTTATTTGCTATTCCTTGAAAGTTTTTGATTGTCAGATATTATAACACGATATATATATATATATATGTATGGTGTAAACAAAATTGTATTGTATAAAAGTTTTCACTTCTATATGTAATAAAACAATTAATGCAAAGGTAATGTATATTTGTAAAAAAGGTGACAATATTAAATCATAAATTTTTTTTTCTTTTCGCCTATTTTCGAATGTATTTAAATGCTCTATTCTTAAATTTTTTTTTTTTTTGTGGCAATAAAATTCGGAAATGTATATGAGAGTAGAATTTTTTTGCGTGCACATGTGAAATTCACACAATAAATGAGAATTTTTACATTTTTTTTTTGTTCGTTTATTATATTCAACTATATAATTCAATATGCAACCGCCCACAGTAAATTCTTCTGTCGACCACACGCGTATAACAACGAATGAAACATCTACATAACAGCGTCTAATTAAATTGCTTGGGGCATGAAGCAGTGCACTGCGCGCATGGATATACTACATTTTACTGCAGTATACTCCAGTAATTAATTCGCGTTCATGTATATATATACAAAGGTGACGGAGGTAGGATACTTTGGTCATTTTCGTCTTCATTGTCGTCGTCGTTGACGTCGTTGGAGCACAAACTCACGTCTATCCCCCATGTGAATGCATTTGTGAATGTATAGCGTATTACTACTATACAAAATTTTATACAATTCACGTTCTACTCTTTCTTTGATTTCTAAATGTGATTACACCAATAGCCAAAAAATTCAATATATAAATATATGTTTTTCCAATAATTTCTATCGAAGAAGTTTAAAAGTGCGAATTGAACCGATAACTTGTTAGATTTTTTATCTGTTTAAGTTTACGAAAAAGGTGATAAGAATTTTTGAACATGAAACAATTTAAAAGGTAACGTTTCAAGTTAAACTAGAAGTAAAATCTGAATGAAGTATACATATATATAAGTTGTTTTGACCAAGCGATTAGTTTATCGCTCGGTTATAATTTTTACCCGTGAAACTAAATTTATGTTTAAAGGATATGTCTGTATGGGTCTTACAATAAGACGTGTAATAGAGAAAAATCAGAACTTGTGTTAAGTTTAATTTATATTGTATAAAAATGCGACTGCGCGCTACAAGAAGATGCTTACAACTGACTGAAGATTTTAATATACAATTATTTGGAGTTTAGAGGGAAGGGGAGGGAGTAGACAGGAAGGTTAAGGAGGCGACAGTAGTGGAGGAAGGGGGTACCTGGACATTGAGGATCTAATTATGAAAATGGGGACAATTTTACAGCTTAATGGTCTAAGCAGGATGTGTACTAAGGAATTTACGTTATTGTATAGATTATTTTACAACTATTGGCGTCGAATATGCAGTTCAATGGTAGATGTCGTATAATAATGTGGAGTAGACAATACATGAGATGTCTGCACCAGATAGTGAGCAAAACTATGCTTATTTTATAACGTTACTTTCAATGTTGGGAATTTCCCATCGATAACGATGCTCCTAAATCGCTCATAAATAATTTTAAGAATAGGAACCATTTTTCTTCCAATAGCTGGACTTACTAATATAAATTGTTTTTAAATAATAATATAAATTTATTGAAGCGCGCCGGAACATCCCGCCCCCCTTGAACTATTTGGTTCAAAAGAAATGAGAAGAAAAAAAAGAAAAAAAAAAAAAAATACAGCAAAAATGTCAAAGAACCAACGATGCTGATGCAAGGGGGCCAGCCCTCAGTCAATTGGTAGTGGACACAGCTTTTTTGTGCATCGGTTATATACTCCGGCGTTGGTTTTAACCGTTGCGGTGCGAACGACGCCATCCTTCCCTGGGTAGACTGCCGTGATGCGTCCTACAGCCCATTGTAGCGGTGGCAGGTTGTCTTCAGCAATCACAACGAGAGATCCCACTTCAATATTGTGAGATCCCCTGTGATGACCCGGTCGCGTGATGAGTTGATGCAGGTACTCTTTGTGCCAGCGTTTCCAAAAATGTTGCTTTAATTGTTGTGCGTGCTCCCAGGATGACAATCGAGTAGCAGGCAACTCAGTGAAGTCAACCTGAGGAAAGCTTGTCAGTGGACCACCGATAAGGAAATGACCAGGGGTTAACGGGAGTGGATCATTAGGGTCAGATGACAAGGGGGAAATGGGACGAGAATTTAATATTGCCTCTATTTCGATTACAAATGTCTCTAGTTGATCGTATGTTAGCAAGGTGTCTCCTACGGTGCGTATGAAATGTTTTTTAAATGATTTTACGGCCGCTTCCCATAGGCCTCCAAAATGAGGCGCCCTGGGAGGAATAAAATGCCATTTTATACCCTGATGGAGCATGTACTGCTGCATGGAAGTCTTATGCTGCGTGGACTGTGAAAGGTCATATAACTCGTTGAGTTCGCGACTGGCGCCTACGAAGTTTGTGCCGTTATCAGAATATATGTCGGAAGATTTTCCTCGCCTTGAAAAGAAGCGCTTAAGGCTGGCAATAAAGGCCTCGGTGGTCAAATCGGTTATTAATTCAAGATGCACGGCCTTGGTGGACATGCAAACATAGACAGCTACATAAACTTTAAGTTTTTGACGATTGCGATGCCGCTTTTCCTTTATATAAAAAGGTCCGCAATAATCGACTCCAACATGCAAAAAAGGACGGGATTGGGATACACGATATGAGGGTAAATCGCCCATGATATGATCCGCCATCCGTGGCTTGGCGCGAAAGCATGTCAAACATTGATGTATAATTTTGCGAGTAATGTTGCGACTATCCAGAGGCCAGTAAGTTTGGCGCACCGAATATAAAGTAGTTTGAACTCCGGCATGATTGAGACGCTCATGCTCTTCACGTATAATTGTGCGGGTGATATGATGATTTCTAGGTAAAAGGATAGGGTGACGCTGATCATCAGGTAACTCAGCGCGAGAAAGTCGACCACCCACGCGAAGAAGCCCTTCTGAATCAAGAAATGGGCTTAATGGGATTAACTTACTATTGCCGCGCAAGGGAGAGCTATTCCTTAGGCAATTGATGTCTGAACCGAAAGCGGCTGCCTGGACCATTTGCATCACGATCTTTCGCGCTGAGCTCATTTCGGCCGGCGATAGAGAACCGCGGATGCGTTGGCTCTCCTTACATCTCGAATTATTTATAAATCTAATCATGTAGGCAATGAGGCGAGTAGTTTTGTTGAAAGACGTATCTCTGTCGATTAAGTTGTACCCGCGCAATTGTAAATTCATGCACTTGATGCTGCTAGAATTGTTGGCCTTCATATCAGGAAGGTCAATGTTGCCAAAAATAGTATCAGGCAGGGCACCTAGCTCCTTCTTTAGCCATAGTGGACCCTGCTGCCAAAGCTCCCCTTGAGCAAACTCCGAGGGAAGCTGCCCGCGGGATACAAGATCCGCGGGATTATCTGATGAGGATACATGCCGCCAATGACACATTGCTGTTAACCTTTGTATCTCAGCGACACGATTGGCGACAAAAGTTTTTAGGCAGTGAGGTGGAGTTTTTAGCCAATGCAATGTTATAGTAGAGTCAGACCATAAGAACGTCTCATTGATCTCGATTGATAACGCTTGCTTGGCGGTATGGAAAAGGCGAGACAACAATAGCGCCCCACATAGCTCTAAACGAGGAAGTGAAATAGAGCTAACCGGAGCTACTCGCGATTTTGAGCAAATTAGTTTTACAAAGCTATTACCGTCATGATCAGTTGTCCGCAAGTAAAGACAAGCGCCATAAGCCCTTTCGCTGGCGTCACAAAAGCCATGTATCTGTGCATTCATGGTATTGGAGGTTACGAGGCATCGGTCGAATCGCAATGATTCAAGTAAGGGAAGTTCATTTAAATAAGTTACCCAAGACGTATGCATATCTACTGGTATTGACTCATCCCATGCCACACCGGCCTTCCATAATGATTGCAAGATTATTTTTGCATATACTATTACTGGGCCCAGAAGGCCGAGAGGGTCGAACAATTTAGCTATTTGGGATAAAATAGACCGTTTGGTAACAATTGAACCGTTGCTGATATTAACGCTGTAAAAAATAGTATCCTCCTTCGCGTCCCAATGTATACCTAGCGTTTTTATGACCGCGTCAGGATCTAAAGACATGTGGGCTGTGCTAGGATGCTCATCACAATTGTATAATAGCGAGGGGTCATTTGAGGCCCATTTTCGCAACGTGAAACCACCCTTTTTTGTTATCTCGTTGAGCTCATCGCGGAGATTTTCAGCTTCTTGGCGAGTTTTTGCACCGGTAAGAACGTCGTCGACATAAAAATCACGCTTTAAAACCGCCGCAGCGCGGGGATGGGCGTGGCCCTCGTCATCTGCTAGTTGATGAAGAGAACGTACTGCTAAGTAAGACGCCGATGAGGTACCGTAGGTAACAGTATCAAGCCTAAACGTATTGATAGGATCTGTGGGCTTGCATCGGAATAATATCTTTTGAAATCCTGCATCTTCCGGATGAACTAGAATTTGACGGTACATTTTCTCCACATCAGCGGTGAATGCGATGATGTGAGTGCGATATCGCATAAGTATGATGAATAGATCGTCCTGTAATTTAGGACCGACCATTAGAGCTTCGTTGAGGGATATTCCCGTAGAAGTTTTAGCCGAACCGTCAAATACTACTCGAGTTTTTGTTGTTATACTGTCTTTTTTGATCACTGCATGGTGTGGCAAGTAAAAGCCCTGGTGCTCGGCACCGGGTTCGTTTACGATGGACATGTGCCCTAAATCCCTATACTCCTGTATGAAAGAAGTATAATCATCGCAAATTGATTTGTCTCGCACTAATCGTTTTTCAAGTGAAATAAATCTGCGCAAGGCGGCAGTATAGGAATTTCCGAGCTGGTGTATCTTATCATTGAAGGGCAATCGCACCATGTATCTCCCGGACGCCTCCCGAGTAGTGTTGTTACGATAATGCTCTTCACATAATTGTTCCTCTGAAGACAAAATTTTAACGGGAGGAATCTCCTCAATTTCCCAGAATCGAGTAAGATCTAGGTCTGATGATTGATTCATGAATGCCAAGTGACAAGATAAGGTTGGCTTGTTGAACGAATGATTTAATCTACCTGCAACTACCCATCCTAGTTGGGTTTTTTGTAAAATCGCATCGGAATGATTTTTTAGTTTAATTTGTCCTACACTTAATAATTTATAAAATAGGTTGACTCCTATAAGAGCATCTACTTTTGACGGTTTGCAAAATTCAGGGTCAGCAAGAGTAATATTTTTTGGTATTTCAAAGCTTGCAGGATCTATTGGGACAGAAGGCATCGCTTTACTGATTTGAGGGACTATCAAAAACTCGACGGATTTGGCAAACTTATTATATCGAGATTTAAAAATCGCACAGGCAGCGTGCTTTATATTTGTGCATAGATCATCAACGCCGCTGACTGCAATGTTGACATCAGTGCGCTTTAGCTGAAGGCATTTAGCTGTAGCTTCGGTGATGAAGTGGGCCTGAGACCCAGCATCCAAAAAGACCCTGCAAGTTTTGGATACTCCTTGGGGGCCAACAATGTCTACCAACGCTGTGGCTAAGAGTACTTCAGACGAAACCAGCGCATGCAAATTTACGCTGGAAATAGCCTCCTGCGGTTGCGATTGAAGAGAACTATTATGGCTATCGCCCGAGTTACTGTTATTACCATTGTTATTACGTGAATTGTGATTGCCATTGGTTTTATGGTTATTTTTGTCAAAGTGAAGAAGGGTATGATGCTTTTGGCCACATTTCCGACATTTGCCACTGGTGCATTGTGATGAAGAATGGGTGTTACGCAAACAATTTGTACACCAGCCGTTTTTTCTGGCGGCCTCATACCTATCGAATGGGTTTAGCTCCGTAAAACTAGTGCAAGAGCTGATATAGTGATCATGGCTGTCGCAATTGAGACAGCGACCTTGAGCAATAGATGCAGTAAAAACTTGTTTGGACGGTGCGGCCGCCCGATTGCTGCTTTTTTGATGCTCTGATCTTGAGATAGTGGCTTGGGACCGCGCGCTTTCCAAATTAGCGCGACGCGTTAGAAAATTTATCAATTGATCAATGGTGGGCTTAGTTGTGGTGCAACAGTGCTCTTCCCATCTATCTCGCAACGAACCAGGAAACTTTTTACGCATGATAATAATGATAATCGAATCCCAAGATTCAATAGGTTCTCCCAGCATTTTGAGAGCTCGTAAGTATTTTTGGCATTGGTCGAGAAAGGCTCGTATGGTAACATGTTGCGATATAGGCGTAATGTCTAACAGTGCTTCAATATACCTATCGCGTATGATTTTCCTATCATTGTAACGCGTTGTTAGTAAATTCCACGCTACTTCATAATTTTGAGCCGAAGATTCGATCGAAGCAATAACGTCGGCAGCTTCTCCCGTTAAGCATCCCTTCAAATAAAATAATTTACGAATTGGCGCTATTGTGTTATCTTCATGAATCAATGAAAAGAAGAGATCGTAAAAACCTAGCCATTCATCAAAGCGGCCACTAAATGTTGGCAATGATATCGTGGGGAGCATGGGCTTATTGTCTATGATATAATTGGGCACGGTGAAAGCGGAGCGATTATCGGAAGATGTGTATGATTCATGTGGCTGATGGGGTGTTGCATTGGAGTTTTGCTCTTGAAAAGCATTAGCGATTGGAAGAGTGCTATTGGAGTCGTTTGTTGCTGCGACGGACGCTGTGGATGACGATTGACTTGCTAATTGTGGAAACATTAATTTCTGAGCTGTTTTATATGTTTTAAAGTAAGTTTCTTCGAAGCTATCTCTGTGCCCGTACACTTCATCTGTGCCCTCCTCTAATATTTCTAACTCAGCTTGAAGAGCCAAGAAATTTTCGCGCGTCTTTTCAATTTCCTTGAACCTCCTTTCCAAAGTTGGAAAATCCTCTTCCGGGTTAAATGACTTTAAAAAATTCTCATACGACGTTAAAGATCTTTTCGCAGCACCACGCTTGATGCGAAATATTTTAATTTGCTCCGCGGACATGATTGTTAGTTACTATATACACCTTTTGTATTAAATGAACATAAAGACAATTGTAATGAGGCAATGATTAACTTCCCGACGGAAAGATGTGAGTGCGCGACACAAGGGAAACGTTATTAGTATTGGATTGGTGATTCAACTGATTTACTTATCCAGGCTGACTGCTGTGGTTGAAGCTCACGTTGTGGGTTGGAGTTGACGCCGATGGTTGTGAAGACTGACGATGACATGCACACAGCTAAGAGGCACCGGCGACGATGTTGGGTCCTTATTGTAGATGCTTCGATGTTGCTCTTTTAATTGTTTATAGATCACTTGCACCTCTTGATTATGGCTTACTGTTGCACACGCGTCGAAAACTTAAACTTTGTGGACTAGGAAACTCACTTTCACTATGGATAACGGCCGCACAATTACAGCGAAATAAAGTATCTTATTATTTTATACAGTTATCCGGCTCGAAGGACCAATGTTTTGACCAAGCGATTAGTTTATCGCTCGGTTATAATTTTTACCCGTGAAACTAAATTTATGTTTAAAGGATATGTCTGTATGGGTCTTACAATAAGACGTGTAATAGAGAAAAATCAGAACTTGTGTTAAGTTTAATTTATATTGTATAAAAATGCGACTGCGCGCTACAAGAAGATGCTTACAACTGACTGAAGATTTTAATATACAATTATTTGGAGTTTAGAGGGAAGGGGAGGGAGTAGACAGGAAGGTTAAGGAGGCGACAGTAGTGGAGGAAGGGGGTACCTGGACATTGAGGATCTAATTATGAAAATGGGGACAATTTTACAGCTTAATGGTCTAAGCAGGATGTGTACTAAGGAATTTACGTTATTGTATAGATTATTTTACAACTATTGGCGTCGAATATGCAGTTCAATGGTAGATGTCGTATAATAATGTGGAGTAGACAATACATGAGATGTCTGCACCAGATAGTGAGCAAAACTATGCTTATTTTATAACGTTACTTTCAATGTTGGGAATTTCCCATCGATAACGATGCTCCTAAATCGCTCATAAATAATTTTAAGAATAGGAACCATTTTTCTTCCAATAGCTGGACTTACTAATATAAATTGTTTTTAAATAATAATATAAATTTATTGAAGCGCGCCGGAACATAAGTTTCTTTTATTTCCTCACTATCGACAATGTCCATACCGATTTGTGCGTTCCCAGATCCATTCTTTATTAATTGAAGAACACAAAAAACATCATGGATTCGAATACTTCATTTATAAATATCGTTTTCCTGATGAAAAGTATAGGACAAAAGTTTGACATTGGCTAAAATGTGGAATTGGCGGGCAAGCTTCACTCGCTGCATCCTCCTGCATCGGCGAAACATATTCCCAAGCATAACCCCTTCTGTCAGTCATTCTTTAAAAAAAATTAAATAAATAAATAATAAAAAATTAATTTTTATCCATTTTAATTTGCTTGGGTGGTCCCCAATACTATATTTAATTACTATTTCATTTGCATCTGACTTTCGGTTCAGCTGAAAGTGACAGTTTTGCAAGTTTTTGAACGTTCTACTTGAATATTTAATTAAATACCATAATAAAATGTACAAAACAAGTCGAACTTGCTCAAATTTTTTTTATTTAATGTAACTTTACTTTCTACAGCTCATTCATTTGTTACTTTACACTTATACCGCTTCCTCTTATTATATATATATATATATATATATATATATATATCATGTATTTTTTTCATACACGTATTCACATACATACTGCAGTAAGTCCAACCAACTGCCCGTGAAAAATTTACCAACACCAACCTAACTTTCAAAAGATAAAAAGAACGGTCAGGGGTCCTTTAATATTTGACGCAGTACCACATCATGAATTATACTTATTTTTTCCTTTTATTTTTATATTTTCATTTTCATTTCACCCCGGTTTTTCCATTTAACTCGTTATATATTCCCATACTCATACAAGAATGATATAACTGTAATAACAACAATGTAGAATTCACAAGTTAAAAAAGACCTATAAAAGAATTTCCATAAATTTATAAAATTCACTGGATTTTCTTTTCATTTTTGTTTTCTCATTCGGCGTTTTAAATATATTGAATATTGCAATAGTGGACTATGATGGTTTCATGGGACTAGTCTATTTTGAAATGCAAATGAAAATCAAGCGTCTGTTGGCAGATATAAATATTGCGTTGGTGTTGATATATACACATTTCATATACAAAATAAATAGATAAACAAAAATATAGTTTTACAAAAATACATATTTATATATACATGTATATTTGGATTTTTCGACGTGGCGTTAAACAAGCATGGAAAAATATTCATATATCGAATGTACTGTATACTGTTTATCCAAAAGCGGATGTGAAAGCAAGACGGGGATCCCCAAACAGAGAGATAAACAAAGAGAGAAATTGTATGTGTACACGCGCCAAAATGTCATGTATACGTAAATCAATTGTGCACTCTACTCGATGAATTTGTCATCGTGCGAATCACGTGTATATACCAATACCGAGACACCAAACACTGAATCCGATAAATATTTAACCGCCCCATTGCCATATACACCACAGCGACGTGTGCCCATTCAATATATCAATATACATATCAATACAAATATAAATAGCTATCAATATATTCAATAAATAAATATATATATTGCACCAATCGTAATTTTGAACAAGCCTTTATCCCATCTCCTTTTATTTCACACTATACTTCAATTATATCAAACAATATGTGAAAAAAAAAAAAAAAGAAGTGAATATTGTATCGTAGAACAAGTTGATGATATGTATACGAGTAGTAGTGAATTTGTTAATTGAAATATTTTTGTTTTCAAAAACGAATAGTGATTCATTGTTTTATATCGGATTTATTGCACAATTTTATGAGTTGTTGTATTATTTCGTTTTGACGAGTGCAATTGGTGCAACATAAAAACATTTCCATTAATAAAATAAAAGAGAAGAAATAATTGAAAAAATTTATTGTAACACATTATTCAATTCAAACAATGTACGTCAAGTTTGTTATTGTATCATTAATTTCATGGAAAAATTTATTTCGTAGCTTTTTAAAAATCGCATACATTGCAAATTATTTGCTGTGAAAGAAAAAAAGAAAAATAGATCATTTTCCTGCATAAAATACTGGCGAAAGTGAAGAGGAAAATTAATTTTGTCAATGTGCCTGTTATATGTCAAAAGTGACTTTGAGAAAATAGAACATGCCTTATGTTGCGCATAGGAATAGAGCCGGGCAATTTATAAAAGAAATTTGTTATCAAAATATAGAACGATGTTAAGATAAATGGGATAAATTATTATTTAAAAGGACGTACGGAAAGTCAAACGTATATATATATATATATATATATATGTATACATGTATACCAAAGTAATCCTCATACTAAAAAATATATAAAAACTTCATTTAATATTACACCCTATGGAATAAGAGTTCACCTATAATTTTTTTATTACCCTGTGTAACGGACGTAAAATAATTGTTCAAACTTTACAATGATGCAATGAATATTAAAAAAAAAATACATTTTATATGCACAAAGGTGTGTTCTATACAGAATGGATGTTGATGTGTATGGTGGATATATCCACTTGGGTGACTATATGGAAATGCTGTACAAGTGTCTGTACGCCGATCACGTAACGCCGGAAATCTCAACAAAATCGACGCAAAGCGGCGCGCATGGACTCCGAGCGTCGTTGAAGCGTCTCAGATGGGAATACAGTCTGCTTCGATTCTATATAATATCATGTATACACATATATATATATATATATATGATACTATCTATTTCGAATGGGGGCGCACTTGAATCTCGTTATCGCGAAACGAGGGTAACATTGTCGTCGAATGTGCATTTATATATATAGAAAATGATTCTTTGAATTTTTGTTAAATCGTCAATTTAAAGACATTTCATATATATTTATATACATTCAATTTGCCACGTCTTCAAGGTGCACAGTATCATGATTATCAAATTGATCGTGAAACACGAAGAAATGTGAAACAGTAAAAAGAAAAAGAAGAAAAACATCGCCACTATAATAAAATTCAACTTGTACATAAAAGAGAATCAATTGATTTTCAGATACTGTAACGTTTCATACGCCTTTTACACTTACGAAAAACATTTTGTCACATAGAAATAACAATAAAAATATTAAATAAATAAAATAATACCTATACAAATAATTATTTCACTGTCGTGCAACACCAATTTTTTTTATGTAATTTTATTGGATTTCTTGCTACTTTTTTATTGATTAACTCGACGCATAAGTTTAAAACTGCATTGACTGGGATTTATTTTTTTTATTTTTGTCAACTAAAAAAGAGCACATAAGGATATAGAATGAATACAGCAAAGAAAACGGAAAATAGGAGAGAGAAATAAAAGAGAAGAAAAACTGAAGAGTTACCGCAGGATGGATATAAAGTTTTCGTGGTGAATGTTGGCCAAGAAATTCTTTCTATTGGGCTTTCATGTCGCCACGAGGATCTTCTTTTCGACTGCCATGGGGACCGTGTGCGCGCAAAAGGCAACGATTGCACAAAATTCACACGCGTCACACATCCACATATGTACTGGCTATATACCCATTACACTTGTGATACATACTCATATATACACACTTGATAGTCTAAATATCTGTATAGAATAAGATGATAGTAGCAGCAATGGGATAGTGGAGCGTGTATGCCAGAGGAGTAATGTGGCCTGGACCGTTTCTCACGCATTTCACAACGCCGTGACGACTCTGTGAAACGGACATCGATCTTTGGGATCCCGGGCACCGAGGCATGGCCGACATCAAAGATCGATGCGACTAGAGAAGTGAGGTGACAGCTCTCGCTCCGTTTCGCATCCACGATTATTTATCGACGCTTCGCGATATCTCGCGCGCGCCCACCTTCATTTATCTTGATGAATCGTTCAATGACAAGAGCAATATTATATATTGTATTTATTTATCCAAGTATATACAATGCATATCTTTACAAAATCATTATGTGCGTTGGCTGGGTATTGATAAAACAAAACTCACCATCAGCTTGCAAAATTATCCTTGGTAAATATAATATATGCAAATCTTTCTGATTTATATCATGTACGCTTACGTATTATTTATTTGTGTATATTCAAGGGGAGATAAAAAGAAATATTTAACATTCATTTGAAAATATTGACGCTATATTCGTTGTTGAAGCAAAAATACATATATGTATGTATATATATTTCAAAAGATTTTTTACAATTAATGTAAAAAGTTTGAAAAAGTAAAAAATAAATTGTGAAAATTTTATTGTAGAGAGAAAGAAAAAATAAATCATAGATAAAGAGAAATGTAGAATTATTTGTGAATTATGATTCGCCAAAATGTATTAAAGAATATGATAAAAAAACATTGTGTTTTAAGAAAAAAAAATGGAAATGTTTTTCTTGGTGTTTTTTTCGTATTTATTCAAAAAAAATATGGAGGAGAGTAGTTTCATTAAGAGTGTAGATATTAAAATAAAGGAATTTTGCACTGATAAGCGTTGTGCTCATCTCTTCCCAAGTATCTGCGTATATATGAATATATATCTACGCACACATCAATGTCCTGTAGATGAAGGTGAGTGAAGTGTAGGGTAAAAAAAAATGTGGGTTGTCGACAAATGGCAAAATATCGAAGTGGTACTTACGTGAGATAAACCGTCCGGTGACGAGAGGTCATATGAAATACGACACGCTCAGGTGGTTTCCAAGTTGAAGGCAGTGGTAAATGTCTCCAATAGCAACAACCAAGTGCGAGTGAGCGAGAGCAAAAACGAGAATATGAACGATAAAAGATACATGAAAACGAACAAGTAAAAAAGGATGTGTGCACGCGGCCGACTGAAAATATATACATGTATAGTGCAGGGTCTCGAAAGATAAAAGCTCTCTTGGGGAAGCTCGACTTGGTTGATCACGGCTGACGTTGCTCCGATACTTTGTCATTTCATGTGCCGTCTTATATATCCTCGAGAGTTTCGTCTTGATGGATACAGTTGATATATTTGTTGATATATATCGAATATGGCTCTACTTGAATATAGTGACTAGTATTCATTTGCGGATTTTTTTAAATCTGATGGAAAATTCAAAGTTATTCAATTTTACTCAATAAAGTGAACTGGCATTTGTAGATTTTGAATGATGGTATTCAAATATTATTTCTATTTACTTTGTGCTTTTTTTCAGACTGAATTAATAATTGATTTTTACTGATTGTCGCTTTTGAAACTTTGCTATTTTTTTTTGTATTTGATAAGTGATTTTTAATACACCTGAATAGTCAAATAAAAACAAGTCACTTCTACAAATAAAAATAAACACAAAATAGAAAAGCAACTTGTTTCATAAAATATTTCACCCATGAATATTGAATAAAATGTATAATAAATATATTTCATGGTATCATTTTGTGATAACATGAAATTAGAGTTGACATCCCAAACTTACAATATGTAACAGTTCACAGTATGTTTTACTATAAATTAACACAAAATATTTCGTGTCAATACTTTATTATTAACTCTATTCTTTACTTTTTACATTCGCGTCACGTGCGACACTAATACGAATTTTTCGATACAAAATTGTCGCATCGTTTCACCTTCTGTTCCTACCACACAAAATTGCACGAAGAATGTCCAAATGCTCGTGACGCCTCGAAGAGGAATTCTTGTCAGGCTTCGTTGGACATAACGTGCTTCGTCCAACATTGAGTGTGCAAGCATTTCTGGATGAAAAATTGAAGGAAGTTGAAAGATTTATCTGAAAATGCGCAGATGACACTGATTTTCGTATTGAAGTGCATTCAATTTTTGTCGATTTTTTTCCCCATTATCCTTCGCCTCTCTTCACTTTTCTATTTTTCCCGATGGTGCTTTCACATAATCTCACAATAGTCCAACATAAAAATTTTTTCTGATTTTCTTATATCGAATTGAATGTGAAATTTTTAACAATAACGTCACCTTTTATTGGCATTGTCTGTAACATTGTATCATAAGTTAATAAATATTGAGAAATTGTATCGAGAGTAGCCGGCAACATTGTTTTTTTTCCCTTTTGGTGTATCACAATATGGAAATTCGGAGATCTACAGTATCGCAAAGTATTGCTTACACAGAGTGACGAATTCTCATTGTAAAATCTTCATTGATGGTAGTTGGTATAGAAGATAGCCATAAATTCAAAGTCAGACTTATAAAATATTATAAAGTATAGCAGTGAGCATGGCATATCACCTCGTAAAACTGAACATACGGTAAAAATTCAATAATTTACTTGCAATTTTTCACAAAAAAAATTATCCATTTATATTAAATAAATATATAAATGCAATTATCAAAATTATTTCAGTAACAAGGCCGTGATTAATCCCACAATTGACAGCGGTTGTTGTCACTTTCACTACATTAAGTGTAATCTCTTGAATTGACAAATTATCTGGTCTATTATTAAACTTATTATTATTATTCAATATTGATTCATTTCTATACCAAACCCACGTATTGACATCGTTCAAGTTTCTATCATTTTCAATTGCATCATTGATATATAACGATGATGGTTTCCAATCGCCACAACGGGGGAAACCGTTTGGCACTTTTGGAAATTCATCGTGCTCGCCAACCTTCAATACCAAACCCATGCCAACTTCAACATGAAATTCAATATGACAATGAAATAACCAATAGCCTGTAACGATATAAAAAAAAACCCAAAAACAAAAAGTCATTAATATATTATACAATCGCATAAAATATATCAGTATTATATAAACTGTTTTTATCACCTGGATTATCAGCATAAAAACGAATAATTGTATAACCACCATCGGGTACAGTCACAGTATCTTTTATCGGTGCACGTTTAAGTTTTCTCTCAATCAATCCCATTCTATCCAATTCCATAACTCTTTCGACTGTTATATTTTTGTCAATTCGCGTCATTGCAACAACACGAAAATCATTTCCATGTAAATGAAATGGATGATTCGCATCGAATGTTACACCTTTGTAGAGTACAATTCGATATTAAAATCGTGCTAATAAATATTGAATTTGTATTATTGTAAAAAAGTTTATGATATTACCTTCATCAACCATAATTATTTCAACGATACTACCCAGTTTCACTTGTATTACATGAGTGCAAGCGCAAAATTTATCTTTACATCCGTGCACTGTACTGGCATTACAAAATTGATTGGCAGTTATTGATTCTCTCTGAGATAAAAGTGGAAACGATGGTAAATGCATTGTGATATGATTCAATTGTGGTGTAAACAGTCTCGAATTTTTTTTTGCCACTGTAATAAAAGTTATTTAAACAATAAATAATTAATCTTGTATCACATTTACACATATAAATAATTTAACGATGTTTAATCTCAATTATTCTTCAATAATCAAAACATATAATATTATGAATACCTTGATGAAACCCGTAATGATTTTTGTAGTGAAAATTCGGATTATCTTTAGCATAAAAATCATAAGATATATAAAATTTATAATCGGGTTCTTTAGTATTTGCCTCACTATCTGTATCCAAAGACTCCAGTACAGCTACGCTGATACTATCATCGATTGCTTCTGTTCCTTTGTTCAGACTATTCATCACCTGTACTTTTTTATTATTATAATTAAAAAAGAGAATTTTCGTTTTTACGTTTACTATGCAAATGAATTATTGAAAATAAAAATGACTTATTGAATAATTATTATTGTTTCACCTTTTCTGGTATATTATTGTCATTGGAATGTGGCCGATCGTAAGTAACTATTGCTTGTGGATCCTTGTCAACGGCAGCACCGATATATTGCAATACCGCCACTTGATAAGCACTAAAAAATCTCTCATCACAGTCCATCAAACCACGAAAGCGAATCCAATAGTTATCAATCTCTCGATTCATTTCCACAATAAAATCAAAACGTTCGCCCGCATACGTCACTAAATATTTAACTGAAAATTGAGAAAAAAGAAATGAAACAGTCAAGTCTCTTCCCTGTCTACGTCGAATATTATTCAAATAATACATATTGTAAAAAAAAAATGAAATTTACCTTCCACTGGCACAATTGCATTGCCATCAGTACTGATGATTTTCATCGTATGATTATCTAAAGAAATTTCAATTGGACAATTGAGAAAACCGGCATTTATCAATCTAAATCGATATCGAAATCCTTTATTTACAGAAAATCGTGCTATTGGCATTTCATTAACGTTATCATCATCATCATCATTATTATTTTCATCTCGATAACGTCCAAGTCCGTTGACGAGAATATTTCGCGCTTTATTGTCACCATCGGAATGATGATGAGCAAGAAATTTCTCCATACCAATTTCATGATCCCAATCATTAATAATCATTATGTGTTCATCAAAATCATACAAATTGTAATGCGGATCAACATTGATCGCAGTTTTCACTATTAACGCACCAAATACACCGTCGCCTCGTTGAAATCCTGCATTTCACAATTATAAAAAATACCCATGAACCAAAGTTATTCGATAAATACATTTGAAAAAAAATAGTAAAACATTACAAATATATAAATATATATTGTTAACAAAAAAATTTGATTAGAATTTGTATACACATGTTACTTACCAGAATGTGAATGCCAAAAGTGAGTACCAGCCGTTGAAGCAATGTAGTTATAGCGAAACGTAGCCCCCGGCATTATTGGACATTGTGTAACGTAAGGTACACCATCCATATACGGTGTTGCGCGATTATGTTGACCATGCCAATGCATTGATGTACCTTCAGCGATCATTGAATTCGCAACATCAACAATAATATTGTCACCTTGACAAACCTTCAATTATATATTATAATAAACAAAACTATTTATTAATATTTATTGCAAATAAGTCTATATCTATTTCAGAAATTTTATCAATTTATATTCACAACACCTCAATTGTTGGGCCGGGTATTTGACGATTTACAACTTGAATTGATCGAGTACGACCATCGGTCGGGACGCAATGCAATCGAAAGCAATCGGTGATATTCTTGGGACAATCGAAACAAGCTTTGCTCATGGAATAATAAGACTCGACTTTAAAGGAATAATAACAGCCCATGGGTTTTACGGCTCGACCATTTTCATCGCTACACCGTCGTTCACACGGATGTCTCATCGTCAATGTTGCAATTTTATTTGTCGTTGTTGATTCCAAATTCGTTTCAGTTTCTTCCTCAACAACACTTGCATTGTTGCCATGGGCATTTATCACTGACACTGGAATACAAAATAATAAAATTGTTATAATACAGTCGATATAGAGAAATAAAACATCATCAAACATTATAAATTTATTAATCACCAGCGTCACAATTAGGCCATGAAGGGGAATAATAAATTAACATTAACAACACTGATATCCATAATTCACTTGAATAACATTTTCCACTCATCACATTCACCTTTATGAGCACATTTATATATTTATGTATGAATTGAGAATGGATAGACCATTTAAAATACAAATGAAAATTGAAATTCACTGAATATTATATAACACACATTCGTTTGTCCGAATAGATATGGATAATCTTAATAGTTTTATATTCATATATTCAAATTTTTAACTATCGTAAAATATATCTTTAAAATTTGTTTAAACACCACGTGTGGTTTTCGTCCCAAGGCAGACTGTCAAGACTCACTCAACACACCGTATTTATGTATTTTTTACGGTACAATATATACATATATGTATATAGTAGATAGAAGATCAACTCCTACCTATCCAATCGTTGCAACATGTAACACAACGTTAATTACACATAAATCATTTCATTTTTCTTCTATCCTTTTTTTTCCTTATCCCAATGTCATTCTGATACATACACACATTTATATATCCAAATAACTAGTCATCAATATATACTAGCTAGCATTTTTATGACCTCTAAATTATTTCCTCACGACACAATTTCAATAAATATTCCCAAGAATCTTTTTGTTATCGGTATTATTACAATAAAAAATCTCACGCAACTATAAATTAAAAACACCTTTTGTTTGAAATTGAATCACACTTATTTCTGTATAGTAAAATAATTTATCGTTGCGCAATTAATTAAATCACATGCTCAAGATAAATAAAGATAACGAGATATGCTACATAGCTGTAAAAAAACGGTTTATAATTCTATCTATCCTCCCCTTCACGCCCTATCCCTCTCCAAACTCCACTATTCTGTCGAACTTGACACCAGAGGAATGCAATTAATCTGTCTATCAAATCGTGTTGTAATGCTGTAGGTTATTGCATTATAATTATTTGAACAAGATTGAATTCAAATTATTTCTGATGCGCAGAGAAACTCTATATTTCGCAATGAAAGCGAAAGTTTTGCAAGAAGCAAGCTTATATACGTTCATATGTATGTGTACATAAGATATGTTCAAGTACTTTTATGTGTATATTAAATGTAAAAACAAAACACTTGTGTAAAAAGAGAAACAACTTTCGCAGTGACGTACACACACACACACACACATATATATATATATATATATATTTAAAAATCAATTACAATAAAACGTGGTCATTTTGTTGAAGTGACACAATTTCTCTTTGATATGACATTCATTTCGAATAGGTGGGAATCCACGGCACAACTGGTTGTTTCTCCGAAGCAAACAAAATGTTTTCCGTCATTCATGTGAGTAATATCTCGCTGAGACGAAATTCCCGTGCATAAATATATTAAAAAAAATAAATGGCTAAAAGATTAATTAGATGTGGTCATGAGTTACTTGTGCTATAAACGACAATTAAAATTCAATCAAAATCATATTAATGCATATTGTTATATGGTACTTGATGAACTCCAATTCTTGAGAACGTAACATTCTTGTGCAGTTGAGCGTGAAAGAAATGTCAATGAATATTCAACCAGCGTGAATGTCATATATTTTTTTTTTTTTTTTTTCATTACTCTATAAGCATCAATTTATTTTATTGTATTGTAATTTTGTTTTTTCATTACCTTGAACGTGACCTTTATCTATGTCACAGAAACATTGACTGCTTCACATTACATATTAAAAACTCGTATAAGCCAATTACAACTCAAACTACATTCATCAGAATTTGGTTGAATGTAAGAGTGGTTTCTCAAGGCTTTCGACGTCGCAACATCCGTATTTGCAATTATAATTATATAATTCCCCGAAAATTCATTTCTTTTTTTGTCATTCCATCAACTAAAAAAAAAGATTCTCCATGAACTAATTACATAAAAATTATTTATAGATTGTACACCTTATCCCGATTTTTTGATGTCTTTTATAATAGTCATATTGAACTAATTCTGAAATATATATTGCAAAGACTTTGAACACTTTGAAAACAGAGAGAAAATGGAATATTTAAAATCATGAACGTATAAATTTTGAGGTATCGTACTAATTACAATGAAATTCAATCAGTCATTCTTCAATCTAACAATATTTATTTATGTTTATTTGTTGTTTCCTGTTAAAAATATTCGATATATTTAATTATATTTTATCTTGGGAATGGGATAATATTAATAGTTGATAAATCACAATAGGTGAAAGACCATGGGCGGAGAAGGCGATAGCGTGTAATATACATTTGCTTAATGACCTCTTCAAGAGGTCAATTATTATTTTCAGTTCCAACGGAAACCGACATCAACGAACCAAATATTATTCTCTCGTATGCTTCTCTATACTTATAGATTATTAATTGGCACTTTATCATGAAGAATTCATTAGTTATTCATCACATATTATTGCCATTATCATTCTCAAGTAAATACTCAATTATACATACGACGGGCATACTAAAAATCACAGGATTACTAAATTATTCACTACTATTCCGTGCTCATTCAGTTTATATGCGTAATCGCTGGCGATCAACGAACAAAACAATAATTTACGTGTGTTATTTTTATCCGATATTGAGAAAGAAAATAAACTTACAAACATCATTCAATAAACTAAACACGAAGTACTACGTATGGTAATTGTATCCGTCACAGAGACCGCACAGCCAATCAACATAGATCTTACATGTTTTTCTTTTTCAATTATTCATCATTGATTATCACATATATATACATATTTATATTTCATTCAATCACAGTACAGTTGACTCGAAATACGGTTGTAAATAGTCAAACAGCAATAATATTGATTATTTCTTACATAACACTTTAGTACGGAATCTAAAAATCAAAAGGAAAAATAGTCTGAAAATAAACTCTCAAAAAATAAAGAGCACTAGAGAAACTGAGTTTAAATGTAAGTTAATCATAACACAAATTCATATCGAGACTGTCTAAAATATAGAGCGACGTCGAATGTTAACGATATGTTTTAAGTAACAGATTATTATAAATATAAATAATTGACATTCTATTGAATTACGGTGATCTTGTTATATTATCGTTGTAATTATTTCGAAGAGGCGACACTAAATACAATTTTTCAGTAATTTCTTCTTAATGCCATTGAATGGCGATTTAATCTTAACATATCTTAGTTACACAAAATTATTGATTAATTCAAATGTCACATTGAACAATTACAAATTCTTCTTCAATTGATTGAATGTTCACAAACATCGGCTGAGATTGTACCAAATTATACCTTGGAATAAAATTTGTCATAGGCAAAAATAAACTAAAATCCATACAACAATTACTTGAATTGTAAGCATGATAAACTCTGAATGTTGCGTATAATTTTTCGATATTTTTACCTACGTCAGCTCCTCTTTAGTCTTATTTTCAGAATAAAATTGTGTATTGGAAGAAATTTTTCCTGTTGTCACTGTTGATTTTTGAAATTGCCGCGTCAATATAAAAACAACACACTCGTAGGTTGCCATCATAATAGCGGTGTTGGGTATCTGTCTAACTAATTGCGTTGCTAATCCACGATATAATCCACGCGAACCTTCCTCAATATAAACAGTACTCAGCGTTTGCCAAAATGTTCGATATTTCGTTCCTTCCTCTCGTAATCTCGTTCTCGCTACCTCTGAAACATTAAATTCATACATTATTCCACATACAAATTGAATGTATGAAACAATTTAATCCAAACTGCAACCTAATAATAAAAATATATAAGGTAGCCAAATAATAATTGAGAAAACGTGCGTAAACTATTCAAAATTAATTATTCACCGTGAGGATATGCGATACATGATGCAACAGTTTTTGATAAAGCTCCAGCTGCCATAAACTCGAAAAAATCACGTGACGTTTTCGAGCTATTGTCGTTATTTGTAGACGTCCTTGACCTGTGTGTAATTAGCCAAGTCTTAACGGCTTCATAAATAACAAAATGAATGACCGTTTCACTTATTCCCACGTATGAAGCCACAATACCTTTATAAAAACCCAACAATCCCTGAAAAATAAAAAAATAAAAAAAAAATTAAAACAATAAAACAATGACATTTCACGTGAGAATATATTCATCAATGTATTATTTCGACTATTTCTCTGACATAATACTATAACGTTTACATAAGGCATTAAAGTGCATCACAAATGCTCACCGATTGTTGATAAATTTTTTTTATACAATCAATGGCACTAACACGGTTTGTCTTGTGATCTAGCTGCAATCGGGTTTTCACGAACCAAATAGGATTTGTTGCTGTGCTCGCCACAAAACCTAGAACAATTTAATCAATTAAATAGATATGTTTCCATATAATTATTATCGATTTATCAACACATCATACAACACTTACGGCAATTTGATAACGACGATATTTTCAATCAATCTCAAATTATCAATATTATATTTATATTGTGCTTGACAATATAAAAGATAGACGAAAACAAGTCCATAGATTATAATTGGAACAGCTAATTTTGGGTTACGGCCAATTGCCAAGGTGCGGGCCGCGATATTTTTTTATTTATTTATTTTTTTCCACCTCAACGATTAAATATCTCAAGGAATATATTTGTGATTCTTTCGTGAATCAATTATGCGTAATCAGGGAGTAAATCAAAAGAATGTGCGTTCATGTAGCACCAAATCGAATCGTAATAAATTGCTCAAACGCGACACAGCCATATTATGTCAACAAATATCATTTTAATAAATCATTTGCACAGTAAAATATGGCATCCAATTAATTTAAAATATACTGTAACATATACACAGTGTCTAATGTATAGGAATGTAATATAACAATAAAAATACTGACCGGCACATGATGCTGAACACACGTGCACTAACGGACTGTCTGATGGTAGAAAAGTATTGAAGAAACTCTTGCTCTGCGAATATGTGCAAAAATATATGGCACGTGATGGTGCTACTCCAACGAGATTTGGTCCAAGGCCTTTAAAAAGAGCACGTATACCCTCATATTTAATGATGTACCTAAGACAATAGATCAATCCTGGTGGATTGTGATGTGGCCCAGCCGGATGTGGCGATGGCGGTGTCATTGATGTTCTTGGTGATGGTGGTATGTTCGATGATGGTGGTGATGTAACATCGCAATGAGACAAAGCCACCAAGGCGTATCTGAATTATTTATTTTATTATGATTTGCTTTATTTTCTCTTTTTTTTTCGATAAATTTTTAATTATTTTTCTTTTCTCATTTTCATCGTTTCTAAAAAATTGTCACACACACAATACTTTTTTCAATTATATTCCATTGCTATCACAACTATACCTTGTATAACCTCCTGTGCACAATTGTCTCATTTGCTGTGACGTAGGAACAGATTTGCACGTGACATGGCCTGATGTAAATTCCTTATGTCCCGATGGTGGATAAAAACCTGATGTTGATGACTGCAATCGTGTTTTAACAACTTCCAATGGACAAGTAACAATTGCTCCAGTTGTACCGGCTACCCTAAAAATATAATTTAAACAGAATAACAAGAATTATTCATTAAAATACATAAATAATATTTGTATATTTATCAACCGCTAAAAATAGAAATGTTATCGGTTTAAATTTAAATAATTCCCTCTTAATCAACAACATTCCCATAGAAAAACATCTTTTCAACACATGTATTTATAAATAACGCGATGTTTACATCGCAAAAACAAAAACAAACAATATATAATAGCGTCATAAACAAATTATATTCGACCTTGGCGTTATAATCTGCACCACTTAAAAAATATTGCAGCGCAGTGTGAATGACTACTTAAATAAACATTCACCCCCACCATTAAATCAAACTGCAATTAAATGAGGAAAAAAAAAAAGATAAAAAAAAAAAAATACACAACTTGGGAATAATCAAATGACATGAGTATATCACAATAAAATCAAAGTGACCATGAACATATAGAAAACATTTGATCACACCCACCCGCCGGCAACAAGATGTATAATCGTATCTCGCTGCGTCATATTCACCCAATAGTTTATTTATTGTTTTTTTATCTTATTTTAATCAATTTATTCACTCAGTAACATGTGTCGTATATATATATCACTGTAATCACATGTATCCTCAATACAAATTCACGACAAAAAAAAAATAATAATAATATTACAATAATAATTGTGTATAATTATTATCAACACTTGAAAACACAAATGGAGCACATTCGTAACCGGTGAAATTCAATATACACTGTAATAATGAATAACTGCGTCAAGTCGCCGCTCAACAACTGCGTATTTACGATTAATAGGTTCTTTTGGCAATGAACATATATAATAGATATATAGACATGCGCCCATGCAAGTACATTACAGGCGTAGAATAAAATGATATTTGCGACTATGTGAGACAATCAACGACTCGGATACTCTTGGTATAAACTTGTTCACACAATATACACACAAACACACACAACGCAATAATCATGACCTGTGCAAAAAATATCAGTGATCATCTTGAATTTGCGTCTATATTCAAAATAAAACTTGCGATTATTGAGATCACAAACTTCATGCTTTATACGAGTCAGTTACATGCATATATACATATATACTTTATTTATGTTATATATCTGTACATGTGTTCACATGGACATCGACAATGCAATGAAATCAGTTTATACATACACATAAAACTCGGCAAAAATGCGGTTAGGTTTGCTAGTTGTTGGTGTCTGGTCTTTATATGTGCGCACTAAAGGCACTATGAGTTGATACGCATAGATGTGCGCAACAACAAACACCGCGAATATTTGAAATTTCATTGGACAAGATACACCAATAAAATTTGTATTATAACATAACAATGTGACTTTTTATTATAAAATTCTACCTAAAAATAGATTTGTCGAGTTCAATGAACCTAATACTCATTACATAAGTTAAAATATAAATATATATCCTTACGACTTACATGTTATATAAATACATATACCGTATGTGTGTATGTATGATGAAAATAACGAAGTAAAACGTGACATTCTCTAATTTACCAATATGGTGTAGTTACGTAATTGATACCAGAGTCTACATTATTGTCGACAGATGTCCTTATACAAAACTTTCATGAAACAAAAAAATTTTTAAATTAAAATGTGATAAAATATATCAATTCTTTAATTACCGCAGATACTCCAATACTTATATCCTCTCTTTATTGCTATTCACTCGTATAAATACATTTCATTAAATACATTTATGACAATGATTTCACGTTTAATCAACATATTTCAACGAAATTTGTCATTTTAATTTCATAAACATTCAAACTAACTATTTCACCTGATAAATATTTTCAATATAAAATTAATAACAGGTATACAACTTTTGTAAGATATAATAAATACACCAATACACATATATATATGTATATATTTGTATTTAAGATGCAGTATGTGAAGTGTACAATTATTTTTAGAAAATGTTTAGAACGGGATTATCGAAAATGGTGATCGAATATAGAAGAAAAAAAAAATAAAGAGAATAAAGAGATGTTATCTGTACGGACTTATGCCCAATTGCTATTTATGTTGTACACATGCCAACCATGTTTGGAGATCTGCATGGCACCTGGTCCATATAGGTATATGTATATAGATAGTAGTAGGCCGCAATCTCGACTTGTTGACGCTTATGTGGGACGACACGCCCACAACATTGTACCTATCCATGCGGAGACGAGTAACAATAAGTGGTTATTTTAGGAAGGCTATTTTTTCTATACATATGTATATATATATACAAATCTATCAAATGACAAATACAAAAATTGATGATGAACAATTCATTGAGAAATTTTACCGCGTCAATGACAATTTGAATTATCAATAAATTATATAAAATTATCATCATTTATAAATGTATATAACTGTTTAATTGACGAGAAAACAGTATCGTGGCTTTTTTTTTTTTTTTCCAAATGAATCAATTGAAGGGATATTCACTCGATTAAATTTACAATTAAAAATCTCCTCTATTCTTTCTGTTTATTTTATTGGAAATATTATTGAGGAATTTAAAAAAATAGTGTTGAACTAACGCACTCCATATTAAACATTATAAAACAACAATGACCTTATTTTCGTTGAACGAAAAAATAAATAAATTGTTTAATTGAAATAGCGATTGGTGCCTTTTTTGGGTATAATAAATATAATAACTTTCAAAAAGCAATTTTGTATACATGAAATTCCATATGGGAAATGACGGCAATTTTCATTTTTTTTTTTTTTTCAAATATAAAATTCATAAAGTAATAAAAAATATACCAATAAATCATTCAATTACTCCACAATTAATTTTTTCCAAGCCAACAGTCATTCATTTATATATATATATATATATATAATAGATTTTATATGCATATAATACTGCACGACCTCGAAATGTTTAACACATAAAAAAAGAACCATAAAAGTATATAAAAAAGATGAACGAAAGGACAATATGGCTCCAATCTGAATCATATCACATATACAATATTCCACACACAACAATTATTATACATTTATATTTATTACATCTATATTCACCTTTCCTTGGTAATAATTATATGTTATCCAACAGTAATAATATTACCGCATAATCAAACCACAATTGTAGAATAGTATAACTATGATAGCCATCACATCATGAACAAATGAACTATACATAATATAATCAGCGTGAACGAGGTTATACCTCAGGATCCACCATTTGCCTCTATATACTCTAATGTCTCATTCTTTTCCCTCCTTTTCTTTTTCCTTTTCTTTTTTCATTTTATCCATGAACTCCCTCTTTACACCACTACCGCCCGCTCATTTTATTTATCTCCCTCCCTCTCTCTCGCTCGCTCACTCTATCTCTCGGTCTTTCGCTGTGGAGTCTGGCTTCATTCTTTTGCACTGTCCAATCTCATACCATGGTATGCTATATACATGTATACATATATACCCCGTGTTGCTGAGTTCTCTCTCTCCTGTTGCGTTTGTAAACTGTCAGAAATGCCAAGCTCACCAGTCGCAAGTAGGCGCCGCTACGAATACGGTCTCCGCTCAATC
>CAJUYH010004499.1:0-26971 GCA_910591685.1 Galerucella tenella
AGAAAGAATCTCATTCCACAGTGTTTGTAAATGCGCTTGACTTTTTTTCATATTCACCACTCATTTTGTACACCACTTACGAAGTATCAAAATGGACTGATCCACTGCTGGTGAATGCACGAATGAAATGGGCATCACAAAAACAGGTCAGAACTTTCAGAAACGCGAGAACCGACATTTGAGTCACATGGCTCAAACCCTGCAGGCGATCTGAGACCCTAATACCAGTTCTCATTTTGAAAATCAATTTTTTTCACTTGAATGTGTTCAAAATCCATTTGCAACGTTATATGTTATTTGCAACTCATGATACAACAAATTAGGGAAAAAAAATTGGGGCCTGGGAGACAAATTTTTATTGTATCATTTGGGCGATTAACGTGTTAAAAGCGAAGACAACAAGGCGTATGTCATCTCCCGAGGTATTGACCCTGAGGAACTAGTTAACCTGAACGCGTGGTGATACGGACCACCCTTTCTAACAAACAAGGTGGATAAAATCGCTTTCGAATCAATTCCGTTTGAAAATTTACCAGAAATAAAATCTTCTACTATTGCACTTGTAAACACAGACGTTTATAAACTTGACAGTTTTCAAAAATTTGCAAGTTTTCGCAAATCACAATGAGTTATGTATTACGTTCTTAGATTCATGAACCGCCTATTTAAAAGACGATATTATAATTCGAATGTATTGTCGACTGACGAGCTTAAGGAGGCACATGATATGTTAATAAAAATCGCACAAGTAAATTCATTTTTAGCTGAAATGAATGCTCTCAAACACTCGAATCGTTTAAGAGGCGATAGCAGGATTTTAAATTTACACCCATTTCTAGATCAACATAGCTTGCTCAGGGTCGGTGGTAGGTTGTCCAATTCTGACTTGAGCTATGAACAAAAACATCCACTTATTTTACCGAACAAGCATAAAATTACAGAACTCATAACAAAGAGTCAGCATATTAAAAATTCGCACGCCGGTGTGCGAACACTCTTATCAATAACGCGACTTGAGTATTGGCCCATTAATTGGAAAAACGTAGTAAAGGGTGTCATTAGATCGTGTGTACGGTGTTTCAAGCTCAATCACAACCCAAGGATAATTTGATGGGTGCACTTCCCAAAGCAAGGGTAACTCAACCTCTACGAGCCTTTGCGCAATGTGGCATCGACTACGCAGGTCCAATTTTCATAAAAAAAATACCTTGCGCAATTCGAGGGCAGTAAAAACCTATTTGTGCATATTTGTTTGCTTCGCTGTCGAAGCGGTGCATATTGAACTAGTGTAAGACCTGTCCACAAATAGTTTCTTGACCTTTCAGCGGGCGTGCTGTGTAATTTTTCTTGAGCGGGCGCTCGTCGTAATGGTGCCATCATATAAAAGACATTCAATAGTATACTTTCTATCTGTTTTTCTTTTTCACATAACAGTCACAATAATAAACTTTGTGAAAATGTGTTGTTGTTTTGTTTTTCTGAAAAACGAACAAATATTGAAATTATTTCAACTAGAGCTACTTGATTTATAAATTAGACTCACCAAGGACTATGAATGAATCAGATAATAGTTAAACCTGGAAGAGCTTCAATTGCTTATTACTTATTACACATCTGCATATGAACTCCATCTGCTCTACAACACCCAACTGGTCCAATAAAAACGGAACTCTACTTAGTTATTTGAACTTCAAACAACTTGCAGAAAAATGCTCCTAATTTAAAATAGAAAAAAATATTCACAATTAAAATAAAGAAATTTATAAAGAGTAATAGTTAATTGGCTTTTATAGAGAAAAAATTGAATGCCTAACATGCATCAATGCCTGTTCGGTTGCTTATATTTGTAAAACAAAGTGATCAAATTAAATTATAACTAGGTTATAATACTATGATTGATTTCATTTTAGAATTATTAATTTGTTAATGTTGAATTCACAATATTTTCAAATATATTTTAATAGTAGTCCTTATTTCTTCCTTAATTCTATCTATCAGAATATTTAGATAAACAATTTTCACATAATGATTGAACGGTGTGAACTGGTACAGTAATATCATAATACATATATTGTAGTTTTTATAGATGAATAAAAAGGTATCAAATATGTTAACATCTATTTCAACATACCTATCTGTCTTTCTACCGCCCTTGGCCTGGATCAAGTGTAATCCCAAACGTTTAACAGAGGATGATAAGAAGGAATATCATGTAATAACAAATTTGATACACTATTCAATGCCAAAAGCCATCTGAGTGTAGAAACACATAAATTCAATTTTAATAAACACCTATATTCAATAAATACTATAAATAAATGCAGAAATATGTATACAGGTAGCACATTTTAATGTTTACTTCCAAGACCGATAGCATTTGTTTGATTGAGGTCAAAATTTTTACTTAATGATCTCATCTTTTTGGATCTCAAAACTTCCAACTTTGAAGGCCCACCTGTCTGTATTTCCCTAGCGCCAGCACTTGAAGTGGTAGCCATTAGTGTAGACTTATGGACATTTTTGGCTTCGCTAGGAGACAATCCTTCACTGAAGTACTTTGAAAATTGATCTTTCATAGATGAGCTTACTCTTAGGTAGCTATAGGCTTCTGCCACCGTAACTCTGTGGCTATGCCTAAAATGCACCTAAAGTTATTAAAATAATATTGTTTTTATAGTACCTATTAAAAATTTCAAACAAACTTACTTCTACAATGGCGTTTAGACCCTCCTTAAGCAAGGGATCCCTGCATCTAAAAAAATTGTTTTTATTTTTGACTTTGATAAAGATTTTGGCGCCGCAGTTCCTGTTCCTCTCTCTAACGCTACTTGTTTTTCTTTCCTTATTTTTAGCATTGTGCTGACAAACCCAAGTTTTGACCTCTTTCTAAAATAGAACGAACGAGCTGCAAGTTACATGAAACGATATAGCTACGGGTCTTCCCATTGCGATGAACTTTGAATAATCGGAAAATGTCAATTTTTTGCTGAGTTATGGAACAATTCGTCCGCCCGCTTACAAGTTAATGCATGGACAGTAGAATTCCTACAGGCACAGCAGAAGCTGAAATCAGGAGACTTTTAGGTCTCATTATCTCGATAACTATCGAATTTTCGAAAAAAATATGGTAAGGACCATTTTTGTAGATAATCAGACGATCGTCATTTTTTATCGGAAAAAAAATTCTCTAATTCGCATATTTAGCCAGATATTAGCGAGAAACTCGTTTTCCAGGGTTTAGGGGGCCATTTTCCCCCCTTCCGTGAACTCAATCGCGCTAAGTTTTTTTCTCGTTTAAAAACACTAGCCGTGACCTACAAATTGAGCCCAAAGTGAAGTTCTCACCGACTTTTTAGGAGCTTTCGATACTTTCAGATGCTCAGGTGCTGGACTAATGGCATAACAGAAAATGAATAAATGTGACATGACAATGCATCAGCATGCAAAAAAACGCGTGAAATAATAGGACACGTGGGGCGTTGCGTCCACTGTCTAGGGAACGGAGCGTTTGGCACTGCATTACATTTCCTAGCTCGTCAACGCAACCAGTAGCGTCCACGGTCTAGGAAACGTAAAAATGCTCACGGTAAGCATTGTAGAAGGTATAATTAACTTAATAATTTTGAAAAATACTGTAAATCAACAAAGCAGGTCAATACATTACAGATATCAGAAAATGTAGTTGAAACAAATCATGGTATTGACTATTTTATAGGTTCATTAGAAAGGGATGCAAATTCATCTTTGTGGTATGAGAAAGAGCATATTAAAGATTGTGATAAAACTATAACTTTCAAATTAGATAGTGGCGCGTTAATACAATACCTGCTGAATATTTTTGAACAGTTGAATATGTTTCATGAAGTGAAACCTGTCGATAATATTAATATTAGAGATTATGGGGGTGATAAACTAGATATTTTGGGTAACTGTGACCTTTATGTTCAAGTAGGTGATATAGCAGAGTTATTGAATCTCTGTTATTTATTTGAAGCACAAAACAGTTCCATTATTATGAAAAGATGCTTTATTAAAGTTGAAGTTAATAAATAGAAAAGTTATACATGAGGTAAAACGTGCGTTAGTACTTGGTCAGTATAAAGATTTGTTTACAAGCATTGGAAAAATAAATAATCAACCCTATGAATTTACAATGAAACCTGATTATGATCCATCTGTAGTTCCCTGTCGTAGAGTACCTTTTGCTTTAATTAATAAATTGAAAGAGGAACTACTCAAAATGGAAAAAGATGAGATTATAGTAGGTCACTGAACCCACAGAGTTTGTTAATCCCATAATTCTGGTTAAGAAGGGTACATGTGATGGCATTCGTTTATGTTTGGACCCACAAAATTTGTCTTTAATGAGGGAACACTATAAACTTTCATTTGAGGAAATAAGACATGACATGATCCAATTATTTTATAATTTAAGATGCAAACAAGGGATTCTGGCAGGTGGAACTTGCTGAACAATCCTCTTATTCAACCACGTTTGCAACACCAATGGCTCCCATTTGGTATATCGATAGCACCTGGGGTCTTTCATAGAAGATTCTCGGAGATTTTTGAAAATATTAAAGGTGTTGAGTTATATATTGATGACATTATATATGCAAAGACTGATAAGGAACGTGACAGAATTTTGGAGAGTGTTCTTGAGAAAGCTCGAGTCATGGGGGTAAAGTTTAACAAAAGTTAGTGTAAATTCAAACAAAACCAAGTACGTTATATAGGTCATATTTGATCGAATAGTGGTATTAAGATAGATAATAATAAAGTGGAGGCCATAAAGCAAATGCCAACAACTGCCAATTATATAATAAAATAAGAAAAAATAAAATTCTTTATTTTTTGAATGACAAACAAAGTTTGTATAAAATTCGTCAAAAATTCTCTTAAGATCTAGCCTAACTAACTAGTACATCCTAAAAGTAGAGTGAAAATAACATAGTAAAAATAAAGGATAATAATAGACAAAGTTCTTACAAATTTAAAAACTCATCGACTGAATAAAAACACATATCTACTAAAATCGCAGCGTCTTGTATTTAATATTATGCATCTGGTAGTTAGTTTTCAAATCACGTATGTTGTTATATATAAAAACACAAACATCTAAAATAAACAAACAGGGCAACGGTAATATTTTCAATTATTTAAAATGTTCTTTACAACTAGTCAAGCGAGAGACACCAGCAATACAACGAATTATTCTTTTTTGTAACGCAAAGACGTTTTTAGAATTGGTAGACAATCCTCAGAAAGATAACTAAGATGGGATTCCACTTGTGCGTGATACAGCGTAACCATTTGTTTTTGTCAATGAAAACATTGTTGTATTCTCTGTAAAAATTTTTTTATTTAAAATTGCAAAGCGCTTTCGGCTGTTAGGCCATCATCAGTGCCATACCTGCAAGTAAGCAATAATCGTTGGAAAATTATTAAAAAAGAAATTAGTAAAGAATTACTTACTCATATGGTTTTAAATGAAACTAACTGCTTCTAAATAACTCCACAATATATTTGTAAAAATGTGCAAATTCACAATATATTTGTAAAAATGTGCAAATATATTGTGGGATTATTTAGAAGCAGTTAGTTTCATTTAAAACCATATGATGAGTAGATTCCACGAAGTGAGGGTTTATACAGTTAACTCAATTACTTACTCGTCAAATATCGTTCCGTTGATGGAAAAGTGACACATTCAAAAATCATTAATCTTTAGTACAGTAGTTTTGAAATTTGTAGTTGCTTCAAAGGCTAAATGAGGATAGTCAGTATGTCTAAAATGACTTTATGTTCATGTTGCAACAAGATTACGATGTGTTCTTTGAGCTGTTATAATAATTTTGCATGATTTATTGATTGAAACTTTAATGAGGGTGAAAGTTTCATCCCCTGTAATAGTTGTGACACTTTTTTAAATAATTTCTGCATTTTCGGTAAAAAATAAAAAAAATACTATGAGGAAACTGATTTTTATTGCAATTATTACAAAAATAACATAACTATAACTATAACATAACTATAAGTTATTGTAAAACTCTGCATGTCGGGGAGGAATGTGGTTTTGTTTTAATAATTCCAATAGCCCTTTTTTTCAGGAATTTTAATTTTTTCCTTGTACAATGGTTTTAAAGCTGATTGGGTTCTTTTATTGACCGCTGCTCTAGGTTGTTTTATACTCATTGAAAAGAAATATTCTTGTGCATAGGTCGTCTTGTACATTAATGTATATGGATCATCCCTTTCAATTTTTATTATTTTCATATCTGCGATCTTATCGTCTTTAGTCCTGTCGTCTATATTTCCAATTACCTCGTTTAATTTCTTTAAATCAACAAAATCTGTATACGACATTTCTTTTACTTTGTAAGGTCTTCCAGTTTTCTTTGCGGTTTTAATCAATCCAATATATTCTGATGGTATGAAAATTGGTCCTGATTTTAAAGAACGTTTCACCTGTCGCTCAATCACGGAATGTGCAGAATCGCCTTCGTTCTGTGTATGTCCTACTATTAGGAATTTGTGAGTTATAGACTTTATGTTTGTATACTTCATCAAAGCAAAAATATACATTGTTAAAATGTAACGATTTTTTTGCTGTCCTACACAGTTATCAGAATACAAAATCAATTATTTCACAATTAGGATTGGCTGTTGATACTTCTTCTATATATTTCAAAAGACAAGAACCAACTTCATTGGCTCCTCTTTGTCCTTGGGTTTCATCCCATACATAACAGTAGCATTGATCTCCCTGTTCTTTCTTTCTAATTTCGTACACATTGAAATTTAAAACACCCAGCTTAGACTTATAGTAGAAAGATGATGTATCCCCTTGAGGACATGGCATAACTGCCTGCAAGTCAAAACAAGCTACAATGTAGTTTTGAGAAATTTTATCTTTGTCTGTTTGTTTTTCAGCCCGGGAGAGTTCTTTCTCTGACAAATGGATTTCATAATCAGCTTTTAAATTTTCTTTATCTTCTTCGGAAGAATTTGTGTAAGTTGCACAAACATCACACTGGTCTTTCCTCGGAGTAAAAAACGAAATATTGAATTCTCGATTAAAAATTTGATGATAAATTAAATTTTTTGCATGAGGTAAGTGATTATCTTTACAATCTTGAATATAATCCCTGTGCAAATCGCGTAAAGTCTTTCCCATCTCGATAAATTCGCGAGAAGAACGAGCTCTTGAATAGTGACTTTCCATTCTCGGTATGGAGTTTATATGCTTTCGAATTCCTTCCTTTATACTGGGATCCAATTTACGATGTTGTTCATGCTTTCCACGGAGATCGAGTGAAATCATTCCTCCAGTACTATTCCGTTTGGCTATCACAGTTCTTATCGGGCTATCTGTAATATCTAAAGTAGATTTAAAAAACAATTTGCAAACACGAACTTGGTTTCCATCAATTATAAAATGAAATGCATTGTTACCATGTCGTTTAGATTCATTTCGAGGATACTGATATTTGGTTGTAATAGGTGTCATGCATGATGATAAATAGTCTCGTTATCTTTGTAGATCACTAAGAGCCCAATAGTGTTGAAAAATCAGTTGGCGAGATTCTACAGTAATTCTTGAATTGCATTTGAGTTTGCAGCTATCATTACAGGGAGGTTTCATTACTCTCGCCTGGATTACTTTTTCAGATTTTGAACATGACACATACTGTTTTCCAGCACTCCTAGCCAATTTTGCAGCATTTTTCTTCCATTCACAAGAATTACGCTTACGTTTTCTAGTTCTCTTCATAACATTATTTTCTGCTTCATTTTTCTATGTCCTGGGGCACTATTTCTATTTCTGAATTATTGACGGCAGCTTCGTTGTCAGACTGCGATGAACTTTGGCTATTTGAGTCAGATAAGTAATCTGGATCTGCATCCGTATCATCAGCATTACGAAATGGATCATCATCATCAGATTTGGATGAATCAAAGCTTACATTTTGCAATGTAACGAAGCTATTACATTCACAGGTTCAGGAAGAACACTATTTTCTCCAATGAAACTGGCCGCGTTGCTGTTTATGGGTTGTAAACCATCATTAATGGAGGAAGAACATATTTGTTCAGATGGAGAATTAACCTCATTAATATTATTTCTGGTCCCATTCTTGATGATTTCCCAGTGTGCGGCATTATTGCCTTCAGGTTGTTGTTGTTGAACCATCTTCAATATAAGTTTCGATCGTTGGGACATCACTTAAATGGAGAATAACCTGAAAAATATTTGGGTTTGTGATTGTCATAAACAAAAATATAGTTAGTTATGAAATCAAACAATTTTATTTTGTAAAATCTACATTGTAATTAAACATAAAGTGACGCGTTTCGCTAACACAGTAGCTTGATCAAACGTTGGAGGTATAATGAGAAACTTTCTATTTATACAGTGCCTTAATACTAAATTATACGGAGATTTAACAATAAAATTATAATTCATTTACAAGGAAATGAAAAGAATTTGTCTAAATATGGAATTAACTAAAGAATTTAACAAGTTTACCTGGAAACTCATTCACAACCATCCTACAGGAATCTTTCTAGGTAAAAAGGTTTAATAATGGAGAATTGTTAATATCAAGCTGGTCGTTAAGAAGATTATCTGAATATTTGTTTTTATTTATCTCTAGGGCTTCTAAAAGATATAATTTGAAGGATTTAGTTTCTATATGCAAAATAATTTTCAAAATAACCCTAATCTAAAACATAAAGCTTCTGATATTATTAAAAAAGAATTTTCCAAATATAACAAACCCAATTTTGAGTAATCAGTTGTCAAGACAATTCAACAAAAATCAAATTCAGATAACCTAATTTTTACTAAAGCAGACAAAGGAAATACGGTTCTAGTATTACCTAAAGAAAATTATATATCAAAAACAAACAATTTCATACAGGCTGGAAATTTTGAGATTCTTAAAAAAGACCCTACTATTAAATTTCAAAAGGAAATAAAATTAGCGGTAAATAACTCCAAATCGGTAATAAGCGACAAAGAAAAACACAAATTATTTTTACCAAATCCACAACACCCTGAACTCTATTCATTAATCAAACTTCATAAAGAAGGGTTCCCAATTAGACCGGTTGTTTCTTTTTTCACAGCACCGTCATTTAAAATCTCAAAATTTCTAATAGATATAATTTCCAAATATTGTTCATTCAAACCTCAATTTTCAATTAAAAATTCAACAGAACTAATTAATAATATTCAAGATATAAAACTAACTCACTTGTCTAAATTCATATCTTTCGATGTAACAAATCTATTCCCTAGTATACCCATAGATAAAGGATGCGTTCGCCCAATAAAGTAGATAGGCAACTCAGTATTAAAGTTCTGGTCTCTAATTACCGCGCCCTCTGACGAGTGTAGTCAGAAACATAGCACAAGCGGGAAGCGCTCATTCAAAATTTGAATTTTACTAGCGACACGAGATATTGTTTAAGATTGTATGAAAAAAAAAACACTTTTATACTATATACATAAGTTTATTTACAATTTAGTTTATTCATTTATTTATAATACATATATACATTTTTTTACTATTTTAGAGAAATGAAAAATCTGCAATAGTAATACTATTGTAGATTTTTCATTTCTCTCATTTTTCTACTAATTTTTTTGTGAACGTGATATCTTTTAGTAGCTTCCATTTTTATCGGATCCTTCGATAAAACATTTTCTGTTTTTCCTTTCAGAATCTTATTAATATTTTTTGCCCATACCAAAATGTGAAAATGGCATATCCTTCTGATAATATAATTAAATATCACATGTTGATCACAAGTAAATGTATTTTCCATATTTTGTGTCAATATTAATGTTAATATCGTTTTGATATTTTCTTTATGACATATCTTGGGCAAAATATCTGTTAAAATATAAATGACTTTACTATACAGAAGTTGGAATTGCTGAGATGGAAACACCAAATGGTGTCTTTGAAATTGACGACTATCGATTATGAATCTATCCCTTGAATTGAGATCTTCTTTATTACCCAATAAATCAGTTTTGCAATTGGTACAAGGAACATTTGCTTTTAAATATTTTTTTGCAATATACCCCGCAATGAATGTTAATGTAGCTCTGCTTATCACTGAAACATTTTCGGGAAACTGAGGAATAGGTACATCTGGCACTTCCAACAGAGGTACAGTTTCATTCTCATTTTTAGTGAAAAAATCTATCAAGGGATCTAGTGCTATAGATTTATCATTCTCGCAATTTGACCCTGGAGAATGTGGAGAAAGAAAATTATTTATTAACAACGCTTTAAATGAGTTGATGAATGACTGACATGTTGGATTTATATTTCTAACACCATGACTTCTGATACTGCCAAAAAAATTTTCCAGTGGGTCCTGGTTGAAATTCCTTATTGACAGAAATTTGAACCCTTCATTTTTTAATTTTGGCCAGAAGTACCTAAATCCTTTCAGTGTATGTATCCAGTTGTTGACTGAGGGTGGTACATATTTTGAATTGTTGATTTTAAAAAACTTCACAGTCTTGAAAGTGTTTATGGCCTCTTTCCAGAAGTCCATATGGGCTGAATATTCATCAACCGCACATCGAAGGTTATTTTCTTCTGTATTCTTCACTTTGGCACCATTAACACTGTCAAAACATTTGTTCATAAACAAAACAAATTCTGCTGTTTCATTTGCTTCTGAAGGCATCTCTTGGTCATCAGCTAAAATCAAAAACAAAATTAATGATAATAAACAGATAGGCTAACAAAAAATGTGAATAATTAACATAAGAATTAAAATTATAAACAAATGTCTTGGTTTCTGTATGACATCAATATTTCATGAAATTTCACAGAAATAACTAAATTGAGATCTTTATTTATCCCTAAAATCTATGAACAAATTTATACAAATCTTACCTAATCGAGCTAATCCTTTTAAAAGAGCTGCAACCCGTTGGCTGAATATTTGCGCAGCAATTGATACTTTCATCTTTTTTGTGTTGTTTATATGTTGCTCAGTAATTTTATGAAGCATTTTGTAATTCGAATCTTCATTGGAATCAAGATCATACAATTTTCTCACATGATCCCATTTAGCTGTCATCTCGCCTGTAGTACCCATAAAAATACAATTGCGATCGAAAAGATTGTTCCTTATGCATTTTAAAAGATGAGGAGGGTCGTATAGGTGAACTACTTCTTCATCGTCAATGAAAAAACCAAAACCTCTATTTTCCTTACCCTGTAAGGCAAAATTTCTATTGGTTTCTTCATATAAATAGTTAACTGCAGCTCTATTTGGTCCACCCTGATCAGAAACAGTGGCCACTACTTTTAAACCAGATGTCCTTGCTGCTCGTATAACTTCCTTAAGTGTTGTGGAGAGTACAGCAGATTTCATACCTCCACTATTAAAGTAGTAGGCCAATGGTTGTTTCCATTTTTTATGGATACCACGGGCCATGAATACCATAGCTTTATCAGCTAATCGTTGACTTCTATTTTCACCTCCATTATCTTCGAATCCATCAAACCTATCTTCCCTAAAATTATATTGTACAGATGGAGTCAACGATATTTCGTCAAAGATTATCGTACAATATTTTTCTAGCATCTTCATTTTGTTAACAGTTTTTTCCAAATGTTTAAAAATGACTTCATTGATGCCTGTTTTAAATGGGACAGTACTGAGTAAATTTACAACAGTTCTTCTGCTTGGCAGAGCAAAAATTTTTTGAAGCATCTTGTATCCTTTTGGACTTTGCTTTAGGAGTCCTAAAGCAAAAATTTTATCCTCCAAAGAGAATCTTCTTCCTTTTGGAGCAATTTTTTGCAGCCTCAACTGGCTCATGATAAAATTAAATGATGCTTCATTTAACTTTGCTCTCATAAATTCGCCAGATTCTGCAAACTTGTAAGCAGCTTTTAGGCGGGCTTTTCCATCTGCAACTTTTTTCCTCAACCTGGCTGCAGTTTTATTCATACCTCTTGCTATTTTATGTAACTCCCTACCTCGTGGAGTGAGCTTGCTGGTATTTTTTCTGATTTGCAATGAATCGCGAATTTTTCTCTTTGGCAAATCTGTAACAAAGAAAAATAAATCACATGTAACTATCAAATGAATTTTAAAAAATAAATGCAATTTTTTTATATACAAGTGACGAAAGAAGTTTTTTTTTATAAAGGTTAGGTATATAAATGACCAGATAGAAAAGATAAGCTGGTTGACAAAAAGATCAGGCATTGGAAGAAATAACCACACAGAAATAATTCAATAAGTTTAGTTAAGGAGAACAATTGATATATATTTGGTCATTTAGTAAATTCCCAGAATTATTCAAATCACTTAGCAGTAAACTATCCTTCAATAGAAAATTTGGTATTTTAAAGATACAAAACAAATCCCAAGAATTAAATCTCTTAGGAACAATGGAAAAACAAAATAAAAATTCTGGGAATTTACTTTATGACCAACTTATTAAATTGGGGATGTTTGTATGGTTATTTCTTTGAATGCCTAATCATTTTGTCAACCAGCTTATCTTTTCTTTCTAAATAAATATAAATCAGGATTAGACACATTTATGTACATTCATAGTTAGAGTAATCATAGTTAATATAGTGAAGATGTAAATAAAATCATTTGTTTATTTTTTTCAAGCTTACCTTGACATGTTCTATGAGCAGAAGTTGTAGGAATATTGGAAATTTCTTTTAATGGTACTGCTGGAATTTCTAATTCTCTTGATGTACTTGATGTCAATATAGAAAGGTTCATCTGCAGATTAGACTGACTTTCTTGAACATTTTCTTTCTCTGGCTCATTTTCATTAACTAATATATCTGTAAAGAACATATTATTAACAACAAGTAGTGGTGAAATTGGTAATATCCATTACATTGAGACAATTTGTTGGTCATGCAAAGTGTTTTTATCCTACACATGAGAAATATTATAGTAACTGATGGCCTTCTCAACCGAAGTATACATAATAGAATTTTTTCCACTACTAATGGCGAAACTAGTACTAAAACACCTTATTTTTACTTTAAAATTAGTCACTTCCCCTATTATTCAAAGATATCAAAATATCAAATAGCTGAATAATGTTAAAGCATTTAAGAAATTCATTAAACCTGAGGGGTTAAATCATTTCTACTTTTGTGGAGTTTAGTTTATTATTCATGTACATTTCATTAAGTGAGTATTTCTAGTCAATTTCTCGATAACAATAAAGAATAGGATATTTCTACGATGTGCTGTCGAAAAAAATATAGATATTATTACCTATACCTACGCTTGAAGAAAAATTATTAGTATTATTTTAGGTAAATAATGAGCTACTTCCATTAGACAAATGAGATAAATAATGAGGTTCTCTCATGTTAGTAGTGAAAAAATAACAACAGATCTAGTCAATATAATTATCACAGCTAAAATATTAATAATAAGATCGGTACTCACATTTTCATCGGTTTTGGGAAATCGATGCATTTTCACATGGTCACCCCGACTTCTGCATGTTGGCACACAACAGGAATACACCATATTAGTTTAGTAAAATCAGTTCAGCAATAAAATAACACAATAACACAAAAATTAAAATTCAACTTAGCACAACACTAATTTGAATAATAATGAGTTAAATTTGGTTAGGTTAGGTATTTATGTTGATAATTTGCTGCGCCTGCGTATTGCCTTCTAGTAAAGCTGCTGTGATGTTGCCATATCTCAAAATTATATTTAGTCATAATGATTTTAGTTGAAAAATAACACATCTATAGTTTTTGTACGGTATGAAAATTAAAATTTACAATAATGTTTATCTACTCAATTTTCGATAACCAAATTAAAGGTTAGAAATATATATTATTATTTAAACTTTGATAATGATCAGTGGATCAGATATCAAATAAGTGACGAAAAACTAAGAAATAAAGGAATTTTTCTTTATAGATCTGACAACGTTAAACTTTAACGTGATTACAGAGCCTCTCGCGAGTGTAGTCGCATACTGCTCTAAGGGGACCAGTTGCTACATAAGAGTTACCTATGCATGGTATACCTCCTGATGAAACTATCACTCTTGTTGATAACTTGCTCACTTACAATAATACTAATCCCATAATTCAGTCTGATATTATAAATTTATTAATAGTTTGTCTAAATCAAAATTATTTTCATTTCAACGGAAAGGTTTATAGCAGTAAAGAGGGTTTGATTATGGGCAACCCTCTCAGTACCCTATTATCAGAAATTTTCATGGATAACATAAAAAAGATAATTCATAAACACCCCCTTAGTAAAAAATTTGTTTACTGGCACCGATATGTAGATGACATTTTAGCTTGCTTCACAGGTACTACGAGACAATTAGATAACTTCATTACTCACATTAACTCAATACATAAAAATATCAAATTTACCACAGAACACAGATAAAAGCAAGCAAGCATAATTGATAAACCACAAAAATCAAATTCATGTCAGAATCACTGTGAAGACGACCAACAGGATCGTATGGAAAGCATCTTTGAACAACCTGAGTTATTAGATCATCAGTATATTGCAAATAATGCTACTAATCACAATGAACAAATGGAACAAGACTTTGAAGAATGTCCGTTGAGTCAACAATCACATAATAATTTATATAATCACATGGGAAAAGTGACAACTATACAACCAATTGAGAGTTTTACAGATATCCAAAAATTTCCAAGGCTACCCCCGTTTTGGATGCATGCAGAGAAACCAGAAGGAGTAGAATTTTTGCGAATAGATTTATCAACGATGCAAAAGAAAAATCATATACGTGTAAACAAGGATTTATCAATTACCGTAAGTATTGATTGTACTTGATCAAAGATAAAGTAATTAAAATTTTTTTGTTACAATAATCATTAATAGCAGCTTAATTACAGGTTATTTTTTCTAATCATGAAGAATTGCTTCTGGACGTAAAAATTGATTCTTTCAAAAATCATTGCGAGTTCTTGAAATCTGTAGAAAGATGGCCATTATGCGTTGGTACTCAAGTAGGCAGTAACAAGTAAGTAAAAATACTTTCTTTTATATATAAAACAAAAGAGCTCAAAATTGAAGTTTAACACATCTATAATATTTAACAGAATTACATTAATTTTTAGGTACTCAAAATTGTGTAATGGTGTGATCATAGGTAATGATGCTTACCAAAGAAAGCAGAGAAATCCAAGATGTAAAGCATGTCGAATTTTACGGAAGCGCTTACTAAGCCGTAAATCGCCTTTAATTATTTTAGATAAAGAAACTGCTCAAAAACGGCGTGCTTACAACCTTGTAAAACAAAACAAACGTCTTGAAAGAATGGCAAGTTGAATAAGAAACAATATTTTTTGTAAACTTTGAACAGCATTTCAAAGGTTGCAGTCATTATCTATACAAACTTCAATGCCAATTGTGATTATTTTATCGCATGCTGAATTTTTTTAAAATTTTTATTTTATTCAAAACGTCTAAGCTTTAAAAAATGGCAAGAATTTATCTTCGGGGTAATATAGTATTGTAGCACGATACTTTCTTTGAAAAATTGTATTTATCTCTTTTAATCTAAAATTTTTATTGAAGCTTTCTCCAGAACTTTCGTTATATTTTAAAAAACTTTTAGCTAAACTTCACTGTGGATGGTGGTTACCCTAATGAAAACTCCAGTCATTATTCTAATATTAACCGATTACATAGGGTGAGGGTCATATAAAAGTACACTTGGACTCAAAAAATTTACGGACATTGAAAAAGTCATGAATTTTCGATGAATCTCAATCTGTTTAGAGTTATTGTTCAAATTTTAAATATAAAAAAGCAGAATGTTGATACTACAGAAAGAAATGTTGAAATGGTAATATGGCATATTTAATGTTTTTGTTATTAATGAATACCACGATGTGTTATCTTTGCAGAAATGTCGGCTAAAAGAAAAAATTTTTATGGCCAGGTCTAAGTGTGCTCAAAAATCACAAGCTGTTCTACAAGAAGATATTAAAAATTTACCACAAGAATATCAAACCGTCGTAAATTCTTGCTTTGAAGCTGCGAAGAAAAAGAACTCAAAGGGATGGCGATAAACATTAGAATGGATTTATGAATGCATGTTTATACGTTTAAAAAACTGAAATACGTATCAATTTTTGCGTAATAGAAATATTTTACCTCTTCCATGTTTAGAAACATTGAGTAGGTTCATCCGAAAAATTAACTGCTGTGCTTACGGGTTACAACCGACTACTTTTTACAGTCTAAAAGACAGATGTGAAGCAATGGCACCAGGAGAAAAACACGGAGTCATTTTGGTCGACGAAATGAAGCACACCCCGGAAGACTTGAAAAGTAAGACAGCAGATCATGCTTAGTTTTTCAATTTGTACCTTTCAGAGGTAGATGGGTTCAAGCTTTAGGTTGCTTCCTGTCTAAGAATGCTTGCAAAAGCGAACCGCTTCATAAGCTTATTTTAGAGTGTATTGTACTCATGGAAAATAGTGGAATCTTTATTGATGCTGTGGTTATGGATATAGGTTCATGGAATAGAGGGGTTTGGAAAATTTTCGGTATAGACGAGAAAAACATCAGCTGTGATCATCCTTATGATAGCTCACGACGATTATGGATGATTTCGGACTTTAATCATTTGTTAAAATGTTTCCGAACATCTACTTCAGATGACAAATTACACGAATTCCAGGTATTATGAAAGATAATAATATATTCAGTAAAGCACTGAAGATTATTAAAAATACTGTTATTAATATTACAGACCCCTTATGGAATAGTCGAAAAGAGCCATTGGGAAGCTCTCTTAGAAGAGGAGAATTATCGTCAGCCGAATATGAAAATTGCCCATAAATTGACACCTAACGGCTTTCAAACAATGAATGTGCCTCTTGCAACACAAGTATGCATTTTTTGCAAGTATATTTATTTATTCGTATTAAATCATTACACTAAAGACCATATGATCAATTTTACATCGAGATTTGTTTGCTTCATTAAAATATTTTTATTCACTTTATTTTAGGTACGTATACGTATACGTATTTGGTCATGAAGTATCAGTTGCAATGGCCCATTATGAACCTGTTTGCGATAAATTGAAATATTCTAAACCAACACAAAAATTTATAGATTTTGTTTATAAATTAATCGAAGCAATGTCATCACGTGTGCCAAAAAATGCTCTGTACAATTATTCAGTAATAAACAACATTCGAATATTTAAATTTTTTAGGTTCCATTAATAAATAATAATTTATTATGAAATCGAACAATTTTATTTTGTTAAATCTACATTATAGTAGCTTTTTCGAACAAATGGAGCTATAATGATTTAATTTGAAGGATTTAGGTTCTATATGCAAAATTTCAAAATTTGAATCGAAAGAGTGTTGGTTTGCTCTTTCGATTCAAATTTTGAAATTTTGCATATAATACCTAAATCCTTCAAATTAAATCTTTTAGAAGCCCTAGAGATAAATAAAAACAAATATTCAGATAATCTTCTTAACGACCAACTTGATATAAACAATTCTCCCTTATTGAACCTTTTTACCTAGGAAGGTTCCTGTAGGATTGTTGTGAATAAGTTTCCAGGTAAACTTGTTAAATACTTTAGTTAATCCCATATTTAGACAAATTCATTTCATCTCCTTGTAAATAGATTATAATTTTATTGTTGAATATTCTTATACTTTAGTATTCACGCACTGTATAAATTGAAAATTTCTCATTATACCTCCATTCGTTTGAAAAAGCTACTGTGTTAGCGAAACGCGTCACAACTTCAAGTTTAAATATAATGTAGATTTAACAAAATAAAATTGTTTGATTTCATAATTTACTATGGATCTACATCAAGTAAAAGCCTCATCTATTCAAATAATCATTTGAATATTCTACTTCAACAATCATGAAAATTGGAACCATGAACAAAACTGTCAGGTACTCAATGAGTGATAATGTATTAAGTAATACGAGTGATAATTTATCAAGTAATATGAGTGATAATGTATTAAGTAATATGTTGATTCAAAAAAATTAATTGTTTTGCATATATCTTTGATGAGGATAATTTTATAATAATTTTTTTATTTTTTTGAGCAAATACTGTTTTTGTGCTTCCGTACTTCGTGCAAACTATCTTTGATGAAGATAATTTTATAATCATTTTTTAATTTTTTCAGCAGTTACTGTTTTTGTGGTGATTTCTGCATGACATTTGTTATCATTATCTGTTTGTAATAGGTGCTGCATGATATTTAAAGCGAAGAAATTGTACAGGAGCAATATTTTTATGTTTTTGAATCCATATTTTGTTGGAATTTGAAGGCTTTACAACTAATTTGAATTTTACTTTTCCAGGCAATTTTGGATTTCTTGTAATTTTTGGAAGATTGGGAGAATCAACAAAAAAAAATACCTGTATCAAAAAGTACATTAGTAGGATTGAAGGTTACATTGCGGGCAACACTAGAAATATTGAAAATGCTACACATTGAATGTCAATATGAATACCTAATGACAGCAACTTTGTCACAAGATCCTTTAGAGGTAGTTATTCAATATACTTATCACTATGCTTGATTTCATTCGTTAGATATCTTTTTGAACAATCGTTTATTTGGAATTTCAGAGATTTTTTCCGTTATGAGACATTCGTGTGGAGGAAACGACCATCCCGATCCAAAAATGTTTGTCCAAGCGTATCGCCTGGCTTCTTGTTTTTCTCTTGTACGTCCTCCGAAAGGATGCAATGTTTCAGGGAAAGACCTGCTAAAAAGTTTGATAAAAGCTCCGGAAATTTTAACTTCTTCTAATAATGACAAAGAAATATGGCTTGAAAAAATTGATAATATGGTTGAGAGTGCAGAACCATTTATTGCTCTTCCTGTTTGTCATTAAAAGATGTAAAAAACGTTTTATTGACTGTGTACTTTTTATTTTGAATAAAATATATAAACTTGATGATTATTGCTTTATTTTTCCCACTCCAGGCATTATATTATGGTCCATTTTTGACATTTCATTTAATTTAACTTGGCTATTTGATTGTTATTATTGTAATATCAATCAAAATGTTGAGTTACTTTGAATGAAATATCAAATAATGGACCATAAATGCCATATTGCAATAAAAATGAAATCACATTAATTTTGAATATGGCGCCAGCCGCGAAAAACTGTAAATACAGGAATCTTTTTCCACTGTTAGCGGAGATCACAACCATGTCAAATGTGTGAGTTTCATTTTCCGACCCTCAAGGTGGCGCCACTAGTAAAATTAATCCGTCATATGAAGCGCCACGGGTCAGATTCCCATCTATCAGTGTTATATTATCTATGATCTATATCACCACAAAAATCACTACTTGGAAAACTTGAACTGTTTTCTAAAATATCATCTAGTTGATAATGTAACTTAGTAGTATTTTCTTCAGTATTAAGTACTTCTTCCACATTTACTAATGTCTCAAGCTTCTCTGCCCCCTCTATATTGCTTCCTTTGGGTGGTTTAACTAGGGAATATGTGCTCATTAACCGAAACATTTGGCCAAATATTTTTGAGTCAGGATGGTCATTAGACCCACAAGCACTCCTCATCATTCCAAAAAATCTCTGGAAAAAATTTAACACTTTATAATATAAAGATTTTGATGAGCTTTAATTAGTTTACCTCTAGTGCGTCCTGATTTAATCTTGCTGTCATTAAGTATTCATATCCATAGGTATTAGACAAAAAATTCACAAGATCAAGGGTGTTTTTTAGTGTTACAACTATCCCATAGTATGTGCTATCTGACAGGAAGTGAATGTTATTGGCATTGGCATATGTTTTCCATTCTTTCATATACACTAGGAAATCCTTAATAAACTGCAATGAGCATGAAATTAAAAATATTTTCACTCAAATTGTACCTTTAATAAATAAACTGTTTTTTTAAAAAAGCTCTTGTCATCGATCCGAAAATAATTTGCACTCAGTATATACTAACTACTTCTATGTATTTATTATTGCAGGCATTGTAGGTGCTATAGATGGATGCCATATTGAGTTTGAAAAGCCAAATGTACATGGAAACTCATATATCAATAGAAAGGGAAAGGGAACCATTCTACAAGGAATTTGTGATTCTGAAAAATATTTCGAGACGTTTATTGTAGAAACGGTGGATCTTTTCCATCACGTGACTGTTACGTCAGCAACAATATTAATATGAATCAAATCAAAACTTCTGTCAACTCGATAGAAATAATCGTTAACACTAATATTCCAAACGTCGGCCTTTTACGTATTGGTTACTAAGCAAGAAATTTAATTTTCCAATTGTAATTATCTGGTTAACATCTCGACATCATTATTGAAACTATCGATATACTGGGTGAATAAGTTACAAAGTCCAAAATTAATATCAACCATGCTGGCTTATTAGTAGAGAGCTAATTTTTGTAGGATGTCTTGGATTTTATATAGGTATTTACAATTAGTAGTTTATGAAACTGACGTAATATTTAGTCTACTGACTCTAAAACTTTTAAAATTACAGTTTGTAAACTGGGGCAATATATTAAATGGAATCTGTTCCGTATTGAAAATAAAAAATATAGATGTTCACAACAGAAATCAAAATAAAATTGAAACACAGACAAGCAATGGAAAATTTCTAAGTGAAACCCAAGGCCCCATAACTGTAATTAGTGCCTGGTCCTTTACATCAGCAGTTATTAACAAATCAGTAAAAGAAAACTACAAAAATAATAATGATTTATTGCTTCTGAAACACAATATGTTTAGAGTTTGTTCAGCCATCCTTTGCCATTACGTCATACATTGTCCATATTGATCTCTCATTCATGAAATGGGTGAGACGGAATTATGACGTCATTAAAGTATTTCTTAACAAATGTCGACGTTAATTTTATTTGTTACTTTTGACATCTCAGTTGTCATATTTTGTAAATAATTCTTAATATATGTCACTGAATATAATTTTGAGGTTAGGTGTAAAATAAAATTCAACTAATATAAGACAAACGTAAAACAGCAGAATATGTCACCGATTATGACGTAACGGCAAAGGATGGCTGAACAAACAATACAACAATGAGTACAAGGGAGTTATATATTATTCTTATTACAAATCCTTCTTCAAAGTTCATCCGTTTCGGAATCTGAGGTGTCTTCACCAGTATTTATTATCACTGGTTCTATATGTATTTCCACCAAATTTTGGTCTCGAGTGAACCAGTTTTTCATTATTTTTTCGGTATGCCTAACACAATTATCCCAAACATTTGCACTACAATTTTCCAATGCTTCCTTCCACATACTCAAGACCCTTTGATCACCTTATCTGTGGAGTAGCATGCTTCCCTAAAAAAATAAAAAGTTTGAAATCATCATTATCTCAAACAAAACAAAATATTTTTTTTATATTTACTTCACACTAAACTGGAATACACAATTTTGAAATTCAGATTTTTTTATAATTTGTACCAAATAATTTATAGAACAACCCCATGTATGTGACATCAACAAATATAAATTGTGAAAAATACAATTTACACTCAACAAATTGGTGAACATTTACGGACAGTACATACTCAACTTAGGGCGGGTTTATCAATGCTCGGTTAAATCTGTCAGCCACGTAGCCCTCAGCTATCTCTAGCCGCTAGTCAAAGTCTCGGTTACAATAGAAAGCGTTTATCAATGCACCACATAACTGACAGCTAGTTAACTGGAGGCTAAGTGTAATGGAGCATTTGACAACCTTGTTCGGGTTATGAACGTGACTGTAATGTTGTCAGAGCGTAAATTCCTCATTTTAATTTGGTGTAAGGAGGATCACCCGTTACATGAAATATACATATTATTAATTTTTTTCGCATATAACATATATAACACAGTGAATCAAGAATATAGAGGTGAAAGTTATTATTTTTCTATTTTACCATAAGCTAACTCTGACAACATCGTGGAAAACTTCACTTGTCAGTGTCAAAATTGTGGTACTGTTAATTTTATTTCGTCTATGTTGTGCTTTGTTGAGTTGTTTGCATTTGAGCATGTCCTCAAAACAAAAAAGATATCCCAATTTCACGGTGTCAGAGCGACAATTAGGTACTTATAAAAGTAGCCGTTCACCATAAAAGTATAATAGAATGCAAAAAGACGGATGCTGTGACTTGGCGAGAATAGCTGGAATTTGTTGGAGTATCATGAGAACACTGGGTTGAGATAATCGAAGCCGAGTAATAAACTCGACATCATCGAGCTCTTCGAAGGGATTTATCCGTTCTTCAACAGTATATGGTCGTCTTTCGTACTCTACAAATTCCAATATCTCGCCAATCTCCAAGCTCTTCATCGAAAAGGTCGTCAAGTTCCTCAAAAGATACATTGACAATAACAATTAAATAAAATACACACAAAACCTAGATGCTACTAAACTACTATAAAAGAATCAAATAAGCTTCTCGATTTCACCCTAAACGATAATAACACAATCAAATTTGAAGTTGAAATAATCTTTGTTACAAAATGTAAGCAAACATGAAAAAATCATGACACAGTTGTCAGTTAGAATCTATGGTTAGAATAACGGAGCACCACTTTCTTGTATTTAACTGTATGTTCTATGGTTAACATCAACTTGATAGTGGCAGCTAGGATAGCCGAAAGTTTGACTGCCAGCTAATGCAAACTGGCAGTTGATAAACACTTTGACCAACAGCTAAGATTTAACCGAGGGCTACGATATTTAACCGAGCATTGATAAACCCGCCCTTAGAAATCAGCACATGTAGAAGCTATAATTTATCACATTCAAATTAAAAATATGTACAACTTTCTGTATTCAGAAACTTTCATTACTCAGAACCTATATAATCAAACTACTGGTTTTCTGAGATTTTTATATACCACATTAAAGCTGATGGTGAAAAATCACTCTATATAGATAATATTACATGCAAAATCTTAATTATTGGGTACTATGACCTCACTCATGTTTCATTGAAAGTGTAAGCTGACTGTAATCTATGGGTTGACAACATGGAAAGATGTATTATGTATGTTTGTTTACCTACTTTGTTTATACATGTTATATACGGTATTCCATACTGCCATTTTGGTTCCCTCGGGTAAATCCTCTGTTTTTAGTTTTAATCGATGTGTCTGACTAGGTGATGTTGGGAAATATTTTCCTTCCTTTTTTAAGGGAACATACAGTTTTAACTGATATTTTCAGTGCAGTTGCTACTCTCTAAAATATAATATAAAATACAAATGTCCTTAACTAGATGTTGAAGTATAATACCTCCTGAACAGATGAAATAGGTTGAAAAGGTCCGCCGTTGTTTTTTTTATCTCAAAATATTCAATAAGTTTATGACAAACTCAACTCATAGGCTTATGAATTAAGCTATTTTCCTGCAGGCATCTCTGAAAATAACTGTTGGTTAATATACTGTTACAATTACAATCCGACACTTGATTCATGAAACTTTGAAAATTCTACAGAGATTTACAAATTGTGGAGTATTATAAATACTATTTACCATCAATAAGTAGTAAAATGAGCACTTTAATATACCCGTCACACGGTAATTTGGGTATTATGAAATGTCAAAAATTTACAAGTTGATAATAAATTAAATTCGTACTTACCAATGTCAAATGGAATAAAAAGTTAAATTAATCCTCACAAGAACTGATTTTAACACTAAATACACTTTTAATCCAAAAATTCGCTAAAAACAATACATCAAATTAATCTCGCATGCGGTAATTGCAAATTCAACCTTTAGCACGAGCAATTATTCACGCTACGTCTACAATATCGTTGTCTCTTTTTACGATTATTACGGTAAATTTGGAGAAACTGAAACGTATGTCCTGTTGTTAGTCTTGTGAAGAAGACAATCGATCGTATGTTGCTATGTTTGATTTATATTGACAGAAAGAGATAGTATGTAGAAAATATGTGTTGTATGAATCGTAGATTGGGTCACGTGATGGAAAAGATTCACCAATTCTACTGTATGCTGGTGAGCCCGGCAGTGTTCACGACCAACGCCTTTTCACTAAGTCGCCAATATACCAGCATATGCGGGAAGGATTAATTCAGATTCCAGATGACTACCATCTAATTGGTGATCTGGCATACAAATTGTCTACCAAAGTAATTGTAGGTTTTAAAAACAATGGACACCTTTCTCCACAGCAAATTCGTTTCAATCAGTTATTGAACCGAAACAGGATAGTCATAGAAAATGCCTACGCCTACTTAAAAGGTAGATTTCGGAGGCTAAAAAAGTTGGAGACGAAAAGGCTGGACCTCATTCCGCAATATATAATAACCGCCTGCTTGCTTCATAACATTTGTTCAAAAAGAGGAGACATTTTGGCAATTCCAGAGAATCCTATTGAGATAGAGGTGGAAAATGATGAAGAGGACGAGGATTATGATGAAGAGAGAGAATGTGAAACTTCTCGTTCGAAGATGGACAACATTATCAACTTGGTTTTATTAGGAACAATTTTTATGAGTAACTATTAACTCCAAAATAAGTTGTTGAATAAAATATACTTAAGTCAAAATATATGATTGTATTGAAAAATATTTCTCATTAACATAAACAAAAAACATGTTTCCATCCAGTTTCAAACATAAAACTACATCACAAGTGGTACGCCTTATTGCATCGGGTATTTTTTCATTGATAAAGTTTCCAAAGCATAAACAAATGATACCTTCATCAGGAACAACAAAAATTGAAAAACAAAAATAATACTTTCTACCTAAACAAGAAATTCTCTTAGAGAGATCGTAAAGTGAGGTATCCATGAAAAAAAAAGAAATTTCAAGAATTTATTTGTTCGAATCGGCATTTACACTTCGAAATTGGTCATGACTGAGCATCTATACGATCCTTCTGGAAAATATCACCTTTTAAGATAATTAAAATAAATAGTGTCGAATAAAAAACATGTATGAATAAACCCCATTTTCGGGCCAGTTACCCCTTTGTTTGATTTATCATTCCTTTCTTTTTTTCCTCTCTAAAATGTCCACCAGCCTATTCATTGTCTTGTTTGAGTCATCTATCCTTTTTATTTTTTCTTGATGTTTTCGCTCAGCAGCATCGGATTTTTGCTTTCGCTTGTTTTGGAAGCAACTAGTTTTGTGGTGCTCATTTTTTTGCCCTGTGGCTTCTTCTTTGGCCTGCACCTGCAAGCCTTGTAGACTGGAACAACTGGCAGGAGCTATGACTTCTGGTTTTTTGCCTAGGATTTCATCCATCGATAGATAATATCTCCATGGCTTTACACTTTTTCCCGTCTGTTTATTTCGCTGTTTCATTTTTACGTACTTTCGGTGCTTTCCACTTGTTCTCGGCTTCCTCTTGAGAGAATTTTAACTTTGTAGCTATTTTTATCTCTTGGGAAATTGTTTGCCAAACTTTTTGGCTCCATCATTTTTTCGTTTTTACGCTATAGTCAAACAAATAACATCACATTGTTATCCGTCCAAAGTTTACCTAAAACAATAGAGTGAAGTGAGTTTCTGAATGAATAACAAATTTGACTACAATACTTTCGTCTTCCATTTGAAAAGTATTGTAAACGGAGTACCCAGCGTTCTACGCGTGCGCAAGGGCGAGACTTTGGTCCAAAAATCACCTCTAATGGTTTGTGATCTGTTATGAGTTCGAATTCGTCTTTGCCGAAGAGGTATATTCGGAAATGTTCCACAGCCCAAACAAGAGCCAGGGCTTCCTTTTCTGTCTGGCAGTAGCGTCTCTCACAGTCGGTCAAACTTTTGTTCCCGAATGCTATGACTCTTGGCCCATTGTTGTCATGCTGAACAAGAACCGTCCCTAACCTTACTGGGCTTGCATCTGCATAGACTTGGGTTCTGTCTTTGGGATCATAGTAGCATAATGTTGTGATTTTAGCTAATTAATTTTCCAGTTCTTTAAAAGCTGTACCTTGATCTTCACTCCAGTATTTTTCTATCTTTGTGTGTTTTGCAAGTTTAAGCTTAAGAAGTCGTCTTAATGGTTCCGTAAGTGTGGCCAAGTTAGGGATCCATTTGCCAATGAAATTTACAAGTCCAAGAAAACTATTCATCAATACTTGCTGGGGCTCTAAAACTATTAACAATTTCTATATAGTTGCCTAGAGGCTTTACCCCTTTGGGGGATACAATATGCCCGTGAAATTTGATCTCTTCAACCTTGAAGATGCATTTCTCTTTATTTAAGAGGACATTGTTTTCTCATAATAAACTAAGAGTGAACTTAACCCGTTGTTGATGCTCTTCTTCATTCTGGCCATATATTAAAATATCATCAATAAAATTGTCTAGTTTTGAGAAATATTGTGCTTTTCGGAATTTAGGTAAAAAGGAATCCATGGTGGGAATGGGGTAGTTTTCGCGTTTTCTTCTATTATATCTAGAGCGATAAGCTCATCTAATTTTGTATTTATTTTATATTCTAACGGAATGGGTACCCTTCTATATGGTTGGCTAATAGCTCTTATGCTCTGGTTGATTGGAATGTGAATAAGCACATTTCGGAAAAGTATTACTTGTATTATTATCAATATGATTTATTGCGTTTAATCCAATTTTGAGAACTCCCAAAGAAATCGCACCATTTTTCCCCAACAAATTTCTTTTTCCTTTTTTATAACAAAGAAAGTAGAGGTTTCTTGATTTTCGCCAACCTTCATAGTTGCTTCAAACGAGCCAATAATTTGTAACGGTTTTTTAGCACCGTAGGCAAAAAGAATTTTGTTTGGGTTTCGTTGCTGGTTTGTTATTTTTACACCCGATTTCTTTAGTAATTCCCAAGTCGTGTCGGTTATAATATTAGAATCAATTAACATTTTTACAAAGATTCCTCCTACCTTACAATCTAT
>CAJUYH010004500.1:920-23929 GCA_910591685.1 Galerucella tenella
TTGTCGTGTCGTTGTCGTGTCGTTGTCGTGTCGTTGTCGTGTCGTTGACATGTCGTTGTCGTGTTATATCAATAAATATCAACAAATATCAACAAATATCAACAAATATCAACAAACATCAACAAATATCAACAAATATCAACAAATATAAACAAACATCAACAAACATCAACAAATATCAACAAATATCAACAAATATCAACAAATTTCAACAAATTTCAACAAATTTCAACAAATATCAACAAATATGTCTATCCTCCAGTTTCAGCAAAATTTAGTTTCACTGAAATACCTCTCACAAAACACAAGATTTTCCTTCGTCGAGAATATTTATATTGGAAAATATACAAAGTTATTTTGACATGACAAGCAGGTTGTCTGAAAAGTCTGTTAAATATTTATTATGTATGTGAAAAAAAAACTACCTAAATCCGTCAACATTGAAAGAAAATCTGCATTTACGGAAAACTTTGCGAATTGTTATCGAATTTCCTCCGGTACAATACAGAAAACCCGCAAGTTTCGAACAAGTCGTGGTAGATGTTGATAAAATGTTTCGTTTTTGATAACCTAACTTGGCTACTATAAAGCCTTAGACTTGGATCATAAACAATATTTTTGTAATAGTGAAAGACAGTCCTTAGTTTGTGAGATACAGCCTGTTAAAGGTACAGAAGAAATACAAATTTGAAATTTTTTGTAGGTTATTTTCCCTTCCAAACACATCAATAGTATCAATTCTGTTAAAATGTATTGAACCAGTGACGTGGTACGAGGGTTTCGTAACTTTTTATTGTGAAAACTTTTTTTGCAATTTTCCATTTCTTACATAAAAATTACTACATGGGTATTTTAAATGTTATTTCTTAACGATCTATCCTACCTCTAATACACGAGATACCCTGTATAAGCAATATCACTTTCCAATATGTCCGATTCTCCCCGATCTCCTTTATCGACAACGACCATGCTAAATCTATTTGCATTTTGTCTGACGGTTAACATGGGTCACTAAATACTTAAGAGCATACTGAAATGTAGATTTATGTGGACTGCTTTGTGCCGTAATGTCAGGTTGAAAAAAGTAGGTGGAACTTGTGCTTCCGATTTCAGATATCGTTATTCAACATTGGGAAGTATTTTCAGCGTCCACAAGAGAAATATTGATTTACGAAGTTCACATAAATTATTTTTAATGATATTCAAGTTATCGGTTAACATATTAATTGGAAGTTTTTGCTGATTTTCACACCAATGGCTCCATCAGTATATTTACAATAATATAACTGATAGGGGTGAGTGGAAGGACTCAATAAATCTGCTGCTCCGCTTTATCGACACACTTTGTATTATTTGAATGGAAATTTGATGCTTAATAATATATACAGGGTGTTTTCAAATAACACTTACAACGTTTGCATGTAGATCCCTCTCGTAAAATTGGACTAAATTATATACCTAACGATTAACGGGTCCATTACATTTACTTTTCGAAATACAGGGTGTTAATGTTTTGAAAATTGAATGTTTTAATCGATAACTTCAAAATGGATGGATAGATTGATTTGACATTTGGCAGGTTGTTTTTAAATGTAAAAGTGCATATTTTGATAGGAAAATATTTTTCAATTTTTGATCCTGTGGTGTACATTTGGAAGAATATGTTATCTCTCCTGTCCTATTTTTTACGCCACTGACTTTTGAAGCAATTTTCATTCAATTTTGTATTCCTTAATGGTTTTTACGTGAAAAACGAATAACCTTTACATATCAAAAATTTTTAATAATTATTTTTTTTTATTTTCATGTATTTTTTTCAATAACTACTAATGGTTGGAATATGTAAGGGGAACTAATTTATGAAACAGCAATCTAAAACATTCGGAGAAGTTTGTTGAAAATATTTGTCCAAACTTGTGAATTTATTATTACAAGAATTAAGCAGCCAACAAACTACAAAAGATGTTCAAAATTTTGTCCATTCACATTTATACATAATTTGCAACGTTTTCTCATCGAAAATCGCACACCTTGGAAAGACTAGCGATTGCCGGAAATAATTTTTTTTTATTTTCATTTCCGCATCAACCATATTGGTTATTAGCGGTGGAACAGCGAATGATTACTTTGTACATAGGTTAGTTGAACAATATAATAATTATATTTGGTATAGAAGCTCAGAATCCTTTAAAAACTGTATTAAACTTTGAACACTGCACACCTTGAACACTGCACTTGAATTGTTCGGTAGGTGATGCTGTAACCTTGCGACACTATATAGCGGACACTCAATCAAAATATGTTTCATTGTGATGGGATGCTCACATACTTCACAATACGGTTGACACTCTTTTGACAGTAGATATTGATGGCCGAGTCTGCTATGTCCTATGTACATCACTGGATCAAAAATTGAAAAATATTTCTCCATCTAAATATGCCCTTTTACATTTAAAAACAACCTGCCAAATGCTAATCAATTTATCCTTCCATTTTGAAGTGAGCTAATTAAAACATTTGATTTTTCAAAACTTTAACACCCTATATTTCTAAAAGTAAATGTACTGGACCCCTTAATCCTTATATCATTTTGTCCAATTTTACGAGAGGAATCTACATGCAAACGTTCAAAGTGTCATTTAAAAACACCCTGTATATCATCATTTCATTCCAGTGGTTTCAATGGTCGCTAAGTGGCGGTCTTTAGATGATTGTTTTTCAAGTTTTTTGGGAATCTTCGCTTGGAAAATTGATATTCATATATGACTTTTGACATAAGATTAACACCATTAGATCTTTATGTTAAGTCTACCATATATTTCTATTTTTTACAGCCTGATAATGGTTAGTTCTATTTTTTACAGCCTGATAATGGTTAGATTATCAGTAGTAATACCCCTAGGGTCTTTATAATACCGAGATAATTTTGTCATAGAGAATGCTGAAAGCGTGTTGCTTGATAGTAGCCCAAGGCCGCAAGCCGAGGGCTATTATCTTTGAGCAACACAAAAGAAGGATTCTCTACGACAAAATTTTGAGTATTTATCAAGACCCGAGGAGTATTCGATAAGATAATTTTTTACTTTGTAGATATCAAAAAATTGATTGTCAATCTGACGTTCAATAATTTTTAACACAAACTTTATTAGTTTTAATCAAATATTGTTCATTTTCATTTAAAACTACAGTTATGAAAAGTACAATTGGTAAATTAATTGAATCGTTAGATGCGAAGCCAAATCTTCGCGATATTTTTAATCCAGTTATCAGTTTGACGTTTCATTATTTTTTAATAAAAAATAAACACCAAACTGAAAACACCACATGTAGGGTATTATCAGTAGTAATACCCCTAGGATCTTGATAATACCGAGATAATTTTGTCATAGAGAATGCTGAAAGCGTGTTGCTTGATAATAGCCCAAGGCCGCAGGCCGAGGGCTATTATCTTTGAGCAGCACGCTTGAAGGATTCTCTACGACAAAATTTTGAGTATTTATCAAGACCCGAGGAGTATTCGATAAGACAATTTTTTACTTTGTAGATATCAAAATATTGCTTGTCAATCTGACGCTTAATACTTTTCAATAAAAACTTTATTAGTTTTAATGAAAAATTATTCATTTTTATTTAAAACTACAGTTGTGGAAAGTACAATAATTGGTAAATTAATTGAATCGTTAGATGCAATACCAAATCTTTCCGACATTTTTAATCCAGTTGTCAGTTTGACGTTTAATTAATTTTTAATAAAACATAAACACCAAACTGAAAACACCACATGTAGGGTATTATCGCTGTAATACAGCGGTGATTGGATGAAATTTTACACATGACTTGAAATTAAGTAATTTGATTGGTAACTATATTCAGTAAAAAATTATCGCTGTAATAAGCGGTAATTGGATGAAATTTGACACATGGCTTGAAATTGAGTAATTTGATTGGTAACTATATTCAGTAAAAAATTATCTTAGTAGCACATCAAATTAATTAGTACTACCCTGGTCCTATATCTCTTTATCAGACACCCGGTACATTGGGTCTAGCTAGGGTCGATTACATAATTCACTAACACTGTATATCTTAGAGGAAAAAGCTAGTGAACAACAATACAAGACATTTTTTCAGTGTTAAACCCAGATCCTTTTCTTTTACCAAACTTTTCCAGCCCCCAATTTTCCAAAAAACACTCTGAAAACACATACATTATCGAACATGTTTACAAACTCTTATTCTTTCATTACTTTTCTGGATGTCGGAACGGAAACCAAAACTACACAGAAGTCGTATTTTTAAGCTCGACAAATAGCCATGGAAGTAGCGGACATCTACACCATCTCGTCGGTTTTTTTATAAATAGAGTTGTCGAGTTTGTGGTTTTCGATATAATGTCGAGTCGTATTTCACGTGCTTTAGAAAACTCTTGATAACATTTTTAAGTGCGTCATGGTTTGAATGCATTGAATAGGGTACAAGCATAAATTTTGCTATTGGTGGGAATTGACGCTTTATCAGGTCTCCTAACACCTTGCCTGCCTATTTTTTCAAATAAAATTTAAACTTTACTTTTAAAACGACTTTAAAAATCATAAAATTTTAAAGTCTGCCAAAACGCGCTTTACGTCATAACGATGGCTGACCCATGGAGTGACGTCATTTGTTTACGTTCATAATCGTGTATCACTCTTTGAGTTCTTGTGACCTAATTTGTTTCTGAAAGCTTTAAAATGGATAAAGCCGAAAAAAACTTTGTATTCCAAGTATTGCATTGTTCCAGTGTGTAAATCAACGTCTATTAAAACTCCATACAAAATATTTGTTACTTTACCTGGTGGCGCAAGCAAAAATACACTTAGGAGAAGGGCATTATGGTTGCAAGATATGCGTCGAAACAAAGACGATATTTCTTACTACTTTTGTTTGTGATGACCATTTTAATGTAGGTACCTACTTCTATGCTGGTAATTTTTATTCTTAAATAGTTTGAGGTTATGTACCTATATGTCTAGGAATCAATCATAAAAACATCAATTTCCTACGACCACACATCGAAATATGGTTGGTATATATTATATAAATAATACATAGTTTAAATCGTAGTTACGATAATGCTTTAACTCATCTTATTTCCTCTGTATTAAAGCAGCTGTTTAACTTCATAAATTCAAGCAGCATAAATGAGTCTACTTTGGGTAAGTTATCAGTTTGTGCTTTTACAAAACCTTCGCTAGCCATATCTTTACTCACAAAATATGAAAGAATCGTCACTGAACACTGAACTAGTAAATAAAATATATTTTTCTAAGTTTTAAAATATCCTCGGAAATATTGAATATTTATGTCCACTTTCCACTTTACGTTGACTTTTAGAAATAAAAAAAGCACACACAAACACTTGATGGTCTCTAACAAACATATAAATGATATTTTTACGTCAATGAAGCAATTAATAGTTGATTAAAATACAATATAAACACACAACTACACATAACCTAATGCAATACCGGCCATATTGACATAAGTGAACACAAGAGATATGACATCACACGTATCATCGGTAGCGTTCGGAAATCCTCGGGTTGTGGTCGGAAAAATCGAAAAATGTTTGGGGTGAGTTACGACGACGTATACTTAGAGTTCCAGCAGTTACATTTTTCCATAGACTGAGAGCGAGAGTAAGATATCGTCAACGAGAGAATGATTAAAAATTTTCAAATAAGACCTAAGGACAGAAAATCTTATTGTTCTGCAACCCCATAAATTCCAAATTTGGTCCAATATGTTCTACAATAGTTCAGTTGTACCAAATAAACTTTAGATTTTGTATTGACCTTCGCTTGGACAATATTCCCTATAATAGAGAGCAATAAATTTCTCGAGTGATACGACAGATCGTATTTCTCACTCAAAATTTGGAGGTTTTAGAAGCCTCCAATGCTACGTCTGTGACGAACGGTGTGCTAGTTTGGCTTTTGTTAGTAGAGAATTTGGAATTTCCGCTGCAAAAGCGCCAAATTTATTGTCGGGAACCTTTGAAAAGGAATAAGACTTCAAGATTGAATTACTCGAGTTGCTTTATTTCTATTTGTGTACGAAAAGACGCTGTGTGTTTACTTTATCACTCGCCTGACAATGTTAAGCTTACAAAAAGAAATTCTTGTTAAGGTAGTGGTTACTGGAGAATTTTGGGTTTTAAAGAGGTATATGAATAACTTTGTTTTATTTTTAGTCTAAAGTTCATACAGGGTGGTCCTTAAGTAATTGTACATAGAAGTACAGTACAATCTTCAATTCAAAATATTGCGATTTAGTTGGTTTGAATCGCAATATTTTGAAGTGAAGATTGTACTGTGTTTCTTTGTACAATTATTTAGGGACCCTTCTTGGTGTGCGTCATCGATTGTTAATGTCCTACGTTTTCTTACGTTGGAAGAAATGGAAAAAGGCAGGTCTGTGATTAATCGTAATCAAAATATCATTCAAAATAGGATGCAGACGTTCATTTTGTAGCGGCAATGTGTCTTACGTCTACCCAAAACCCGGATATACGTCACCAACGATGACGCACACCGAGAAGGCTATTGAATATACTATAAAGTTTGTTTTAAAAAGTACATAGAGTATTGGAATGCAATAATCCTCTGACAACCAGATGCTTATCGGATATTACAGCAGAGATATTTTACATTTCAATAGTTAAATTATTGTAAAATATTTCGTCAATTTTGAGTAAAAATCTGTTATATCCGATGATTGTCGAAGGGTTATTGCATTCCAATACTCTATATACTTTTTGGAACAGATTATAGTGAACGAGTTCACAAATTTATGATAGTCCATTGGGTTCAGATTGACGGCTAGAAAAATGTTGGGGAGTTTAATTAGCAAATAAAAAATTGTAAAAGTTATAAATAATTTAAGATGAAACAAAAATTCTCGCGAATAACTTGACAACTATTGGAAGTAATTGAAATATGAAAAAGGGTTCTTGAGAAGGAGAAATTTTTCAATTCTCTATTGCTAATAATTTTTAATTAACGCAAAAAATAGGCCTCCGCGGGAGATATCTAAAGCTTGTACTTATGTGCAGCGGGGAGAGAATTTTATTTCATAAATTGTGGAAGTCTTAAAGACGAAATTATTGACTTATTTTACAGGTTGCTCACAACGAGCTTACAATATCTACACTGATTTGGGCCAAATTTATTTGGAAAACAATTTTTGTCCGAATAATTTTTTTTCAATCTGCCGGATTTTGGTAAAATTTTGTATGAATATTGGGAAGACCTTTTCTGAATTGTAGAAAATTAGCTAATCAAAATGTACAGGGGAAGCCAAATAAGAAGCAATATTATTAATCATTGCTTTTGGGGCTGTTGCAAAATTGAATTTTTCACACACGCTGGAATGTTCCAACTACAGAGGAATAACACTATTAAACTCTGCATATAAAATTTTCACAACAATTTTAAACGAAAGACCAAGAGACAAGATAGAAAGAAAAATAGGTGATCATCAATATGGATTCAGAAAAGGAAAGTCAACTATGGACCCAATTCACATAATGACACAAATTATTGAAAAAAATTATGAATTCAACATTGATCAGAATATACTATTTATAGACTTTAAACAGGCTTTCGATAGTATAAACAGAGAGACTCTTAAAGAAGATTTGAAAAACATTGGGGTATCGAGTAAAATGAGAACACTAATAAATATGACTATGGAACGATCGACAGCAAGAGTGAGGACAGAAAAAGGGCAAACAAAAGAATTTAAATTTAATAGCGGTGTGAGGCAAGGAGATACAATGTCTACAACGCTTTTTAATATTGCATTGGATGGTGTCATTAAAGCTGTTGGTTTAAGAGGTACCATAATATCAAAATTGACACAAATCTCAGCGTATGCAGATGACATAGCTATAATATCAAGAAATCTGGAAGAACTTAAAGAAATCTTTATAAAATTGATGATAGAAGCTGAAAAGAGAGGACTGAAGGTAAATCAAGAAAAAACTAAAGCAATGTTCATATCCAGAAATAGATTCCAACAGCAGTCAATTAAGATAAGAGAATACGAATACAAAGTAGTGACCAGTTTCAAGTATTTAGGAATCAACTTAAAAGGAGATAACGATAGAACATCAGAAATAGATCAGCGGATACAAGCTAGACATAGAGCTTTCTTCAAATACAGACGATACCTTAAAAATAAGAAAATTAGTGAAAACACAAAAATTAAAATATACAAGGCAGCGATCCGACCAGTGGTGACCTATGACGCTGAAATAGCGAATCTGACAAAAAAACAAGAAAATAAATTAAGGATATTCGAGAGAAAGATTATGAGGAAAAACTTCGGACTAGTTAAAACGGGAGAAGGAGAATGCAGAAGACTAATGAATTATAAAATTGTACAAACAAATAATGGGGGAGACATTGTAAAATATATAAAAGCACGCAGACTGGGATGGTACGGACACATTTATAGAAAAAGTGGAGATGAAACATTGAGAAAAATAACAGAATGGGCACCAGTTGGAGACAGAGCTAGGGGAAGACCTAAAACAAGATGGGAAGACCAAGTAAACGCGGATTTAAATATCATGAATGTGAAGGAAGTGAAACATAAAGTGAAAGATAGACAGTTGTGGCGTAAAATCGTAGAAAAAACTAAGTCACATCACAATATCTAGGAATAGAAAAAAATACTACAATGGACTGATCCCCCATGTTAGATGGATCGACAAGACACCCACTTGTGGGTGTGACTACAATTCCCATGGGAATGTATAGTCATATATATATATATATATAATAATTTTTCAATCTACCGGGTTTTGGTAAAATTTTGTATGAATATTGGGGAGACCTTTTCTTAATTGTAGAAAAATTAGCTAATCAAAATGTACAGGGAGAGCCAAGTAAGAAGCAATATTTTCAATCATTGCTTTTGGGGCTGTTGCAAAATTGAATTTTTAACTATAAAACTACAAATATTATTTGAAAATATTAGGAAACTATCGGAAAAGGAGCTATGAAAAAAAAATTTCGAAAAACTTTAGGTTTCATATTTTAGTATTTTTTTTTTGGAGACTACATGCACGATTTCTACAGTGTGACCCATTTTGTACATTTTTCAAACCAATTTTGTCTTAATTTTTTGTTAGATTCAGTATCAAAAACAGTATTTTGGCACAAATTTTGAATAGCCTAATTACTATTTTCAGGGCCCTCTGTGTTAATTTTTCTTTACCAAAAAAGACAAAAGTACATTATTAGGCAATTTTTTCTTAAATATGACTCTACCACTGGATTCAGAATCATCACAAATGTGAATAACCAAAATTTTATGAAAAAATTTTCACAAACGACAAAGTTATTACAATATGAATTTGGAAAAAGTGGTATTTTCAGTAGTAATACCCCTAGGGTCTTATTTTCAGTAGTAATACCCCTAGGGTCTTGATAATACCAAGATAATTTTGTCATAGAGAATGCTGAAAGCGTGTTGCTTGATAATAGCCCAAGGCCGCAGGCAACACGCTTGAAGGATTCTCTTCGACAAAATTTTGAGTATTTATCAAGACCCGAGGAGTATTCGATAAGATAATTTTTTACGTTGTAGCTTTCAAAAAATTGATTGCCAATCGGATGTTTAATAAATTTCAATACAAACTTTATCAATTTTAATCAAATAGTATTCATTTTTATTCAAAATTACAGTTGTGAAAAGTACAATTGGTAAATTAATTGAATCGTTAGATGCAATACGAAATCTTCGCGACATTTTTAATCCAGTTGTCAGTTTGACGTTTAATTAATGTTTAATAAAAAGTAAACAACAAACTGAAAACACCACATGTAGGGTATTATCAAAGGTAATACCACGAGTGCTTCAAATTTTATCGATAATTTTTTCTTTTTCACGAAAACTTGTTTATTTGGCAAGAATATGAAAACAAACCGATTGATAAAATCACGAGTCCGTTAGGACGAGGGATTTTATCTAAATTCGGTTTGTTTGAATGTTTTTGCCTCAAATAAACAAGTTTGAGTGATGAAAATAAAAAATTATGTGATAAAATTTGAAGAGCGAGTTGTATTTGGGAAGATTATTTTTTTCATAAATTAAAAATTTTGTATTACCTGAATGTTTAATATTCTCTTGGGTGATGGCACTCAATCGGTTTGTGTTCATTTTTCAATAAACTTCGAAGCACTTTTAGTTGTCAATAATGACAAATTCTAATTAAAATTTTGACGTTTCGATGTAAACAAGGTTTTATCGATGAGGAAGCAGAATTATCAGTATAATACCGAATGATTGGCTAGAATAACGTATTGCTATTGGTTAAAACCACCAAAATGTCAGATTTTGACAAGTGAAAAAAATAATCGCTGTAATACATCGGTGATTGGATGAAATTTGACACATGACTTGAAATTAAGTAATTTGATTGGTTACTATATCCAGTAAAAAATTATCAGTAATATTTTACGTAGAATAACGACAAATTTTGAAAATGGCAACATGGTAAACAAAAACAAGGACTCAAACATGCTGCACAGTAAAAATTAGATGCCGATAACTCAACCCGTTCTGGAGTTATAGCTTCTGAAAATAATGTGAAATTGTTTTTAATAATTTCATTTATTAACAAAATGAAATCAACGAGTCGCAAGTAGGCTTTGATTTTGAAATTTTATTTATGTCAGTGAGTAACATTTGTATGAAATAGTAAGTACAAAATGTCCTAAATATTCAACTTTTTAACTATTCAAGATTAAGTTGAAATTGTACTTTTTTGTGGTTACAATGACAAAAGTGAACGAGAAGTAATAGAAATAGGTAATCGGAGACATCCAGATCGCCGTATTTGCTGCTTTGTAGTGCACTAAATTAAAAAAAGTATTTATTGAGAGTGGAGCAGTGACCGAACGTATTTAAAAAAATTGCAGGCAAGAAATTTTAATGACCGTATTGTCATAGACTACTTTGCCAACAATGCAAATTATTAAGCACCATTTTACATTACTTACAGAAGCTATAACTCCAGAACGGGTTAAGTTATCGGCTTCGAATTTTCACTGTGCAATATGTTTGAGTCCTTGTTTTTGTTTACCATGTTGCCATTTCAAAAATTTGTCTACATTCTACGTAAAAAATTAATGAAAATACCACTTTTTCCAAATTCAAGATGTAATAACTATGTCGAATAAAAATTTTGGTAGTTTACATTTGTGATGATTCTAAATCCAGAGGTATAGTTAAATTTGAGAAAAAAAATGCCAAAATACTGTTTTTAATACTGAACCTAACAAAAAAATTAAATCAAAATCGGTTGAGAAATGCGGATTTCACAGGGGAAAATATCAATGTCACTTTGTGTATCTGGAATTCATACTTTATTAATTTTTTCAATAAAAAATTGACAGTTGCAGACCTTCATATTGAAAATTTTGTGTGAATATTCCACATGCCAAATAAAAATCATCTTTTCGGGTCGATTAATAGGACCATCAAGGTAATTGATGACATGTCGAAAAATCCTTTTTTATATACAGGGTTGTCAAAAAAAATAATAAAAAGTTTAAGTTCAAAAATGTTAATTTTTGGTACAACCGGAAGAGATGTGTGAAATGTTCATAGAAATCGTGTGGGTACTCTCCAATATATAGATAGTGTGAGATAATTTTTTTCGAAAAATAAATTTGTCGGGTTTTGAAAGAAAGCGACTCAATAACGAATTAAGAAACTTTCAGAATGTTTGTTTATACAGTTAACAATATTATTCAAATTAGCTGATCTAATCTCAAAACGTTCAATCCGAGATACAATTTTCAACCCTTCATCCACATTGACTTATCTAAGCAGAATTGCAATCTAAACAATAAAGTTTCAAAAACTTTTAATTCAAGAAGAGAACAATTTCAACTTTTTCGTTATTTAAAAATGTCAAAAATTAAATTAACTCATGCTCAAAACGTTGAAGAATTTGCCTTTAAGGATTCAGCACACAAAAGCTTTTATATAGGATGGACTAATTTGAGTTTATAATTAATGAATTTAAATAGTTTTATGAAACATAATTGGGTTTCACTACTTTAAGACATTTTGGTATTAAAATAAGTAATTTTTAACTTAAATATATATATATTTATGTTTAAAAAGGACTGTGGATGAATCCTGCAAACCACACATCCCAATATAATAATAAAACCTAACCTCTTTTAACACTTTCTGCTACCTGTTTTGTTTTCGATAATAATACTGGGTGACTCATTATATTCTGACTGTTTTCAAGAGCTTATATCTTCGAAACGGTTCTAGATAATAAGATGCGGTTTCCACAGTTAGGTTTAAAATTACCGTGAGTTTTGTTGTGACACATTTATATAAATGGCGTACTTCAGGTTTACCCGCTAGAAATGTGGCGTATTTTCAGAATACAGTAGATATAATTTTTTAAATGGGACACCCTGTATATTAAGCAATTTCTTGAAAGACGCATATTTTTACTTTTTATCGGTACCTCAAAGTTTGAAATCAGTGCACAGAAAGCGAAGTTAGATAACTTTAACTGGGATACTGTAATGATTCAGATATCTTATTAATAAATAATAATCAAGGAGGCGTTAATATGTCACATCACAAAAATATTGCGATCATTGACAGAACTTCACATTGTGTTAGAACCAGTTAGAACAAGATGGTATTTTGAACCAAAATGTTTGCTTTCAACAAGACGGGGCTCCACCCCATTATTCCAACATAGCAAGAGAATCTGTTAACCAACAATTTGGAAATAATTGGATTGGTCCAATAGAATGGCCTCCAAATTCACAAGACCTGACTGTTCCAGATTTTTTTGAATGGGGATTTGTGATAGATAGAGTCTACAACCCGATGCCTGCTACTATTGAGGGATTAAAAAATAACATACGGCAGGTAATGGAAAGTATTCCTCTTGAAATGCTGACAGCAGCATTTGACAACTTGGTTCGATTCCACAAATGTATAGACCAAGAAAGAAGACACATCGTACATTTGTTTCAGAGTGACCTTAAACATGTTTCTATTTGTTTTTTACAGTTCACTTTAGCTAATAAAGTTCCAACTTGATATCTAAATCATTACAGTATCCTAGTTAAAGTTATCTAACTTCGCTTTCTGTGCACCGATTTTAAACTTCAAAGTACCGTTATAAAGTAAAAATATGCGTCTTTCAATAAATTGCTAAATATACAGGGTGTCCCATTTAAAAAATTACATCTACTGTATTCTGAAAATACGCCACTTATCTAGCGGGTAAACCGAAAGTACGCCATTTATATAAATGTGTCACAACAAAACTCACGGTAATTTTAAACCTAACTGTGGAAACCGCATCTTATTATCCAGAACCGTTTCGAAGATATAAGCTCTTGAAAACAGTCAGAATATAATGAGACACCCTGTACAACAAGTGTGTTAATGATTATCGAAATACAAATTTCTTCGATTTTGAGAAACAAATTGTTGTTTGGAAACAGCACGAGCGCGTAAGCGCGAGTGTGGTTTCCTAAAACAACAATTTGTTTCGAAAAACAGAAGAAATTTTCGATAATCATTAATTACACGAGTTGTATTTGTTGGTGTTTTCAGATATCAATCCTCATATTTAAACCAATCGAAGGCGCGTATTTTGTATTGAATGAAATAATCGTATAAACCACACATGGACTGATGTGAAATTATGAAAATCTTCACACCCATGGCCACCAAGCTCACCTGAACACAATCCTCTGGATTTTTATGAGTGGAGATATTTAAAATTATTGGTTTACACGTTGACAAGATCTATGAATGTACTACCATTATATTTGTGCTTATCACAATGTTATTGCTTCTATTAAATTGATAAAAATATTGAGCACCCTGTTTGACATTGACGATTAAATTTCTCACACATATTTATATCAAATGAATATTTTAAATTTCTTGGAAACACTCTGTATAATCTCTCACTCAGCCTAGAAGTTAAATATGACGAAATAAATTGTAATTGATTTTTTTCAAGACGTTTGCAAACATTTTTAAAGCTAAATCTGTATTGAAAAAGGATAATCTCATTGGCTGGATATTATGAGAACTTTTTTCTTTTTGTTCACTTCAGAAAAGTAATTTTCAAAATTTTAAGATGAAACTATGGAAAAAATTGTGATTCAATCATCCAAAAAAATATACAATGCGTCCATAAAGTAACGCATAAATTCATTAATAGCTAAATAAACAATAATATCAAAAATTCCCGGAACAGGTCAATTTTTGATTTTAATTCACTGTTTTTTCAAATTATAATGTTATTTACAGGGTGAACCATCTTCGTGTGATGACGTCATCGCCATTTTTTTTAAGTGGAATACCCCAATTTTTTTTCGATTTCCGGATTTCCCTTGATGAGCTGATTCCAAAAATGTATAACACTTTGTTTCAAATTGGTACGGGGTGGAAAAAAATACAAAAATTGTAATTACATAATTATGAAATTACTGTGATTTACTACCAAAAAGAAACAAAAGAAAATTTACAATAAATGTTCAAATTGTTCTCCATTGACTGCTAGACAATGACAGAAACGGACATTACATTCTTCTTTAACATTTTGTAGCATAGCGGGTGTTATGCTCTGCATTTCTTGCCTGATTCGGTCTTTTAGATCACGGATATTGTCAGGTCTGTTAGTATAAACTTTAGATTTTAAATAACCCCATAGAAATAAGTCTAATGGGGTAAGATCAGGGGATCTAGCGGGCCATTCCACTGTTCCCCTTCATCCTATCCACCGTTGTGGAAAGGTCCTGTTTAAAAACTCGCGCACAGTTACAGCGAAATGTGGCGGTGCACCATCCTGTTGAAACCAGATTCCACGGTCTAGATTGTTGGGTATTTGAATATCAGGAAAAAGCTGGATCAGATCAGGAATCATTGTATTTTGTAGGAAATCCAGATACAATGCTCCTGTTAAATTTTCGTCAAAAAAATATGGACCAATAATTGTATTTCTCACAATACCAGCCCATACGTTGATTTTTTGTGGTCTTTGCGTATGGTATTCTTGTATCCAGTGTGGATTTTCATCAGACCAATAACGGGTGTTTTGCCTAATAACATGCCCGTTCAAATAAAACGTTGCCTCGTCCGAAAATAAAACGTTGTCAGTGAAATTATTTTGGTTCATCATATACACGCAGAATTCAGTTCTTCGGTCAAAATCGTCTTCAGACAATTCATGGATAAGTCGTACTTTATAAGGATGGTATTTTACCTTTTTAAAAATGTTTGCTACTGAAGACTTTCCAATACCTAAGTCCCTAGATAATCCTCGCACTGTGCAGTGTGGATTTTCTATTGCCGACAAAATTATGTCTTCTTGAATATTTTCATTAATTTTTGTTCTACCGGGCTTTGGTGCATCCCTCACATGTCCTAATTCTCTGTATTTTTGCTCTATTCTGCTTACAGTAGATTGTGAAATGGGTTCACGATCTGGGTGCATCTCATGAAATAATCTGCATACCTCTTGTTGACTCCGCATCCTGTCGCCAATACCAATCATCATTAATATTTCAATCCTCTCACTTTCGGTTAACCGCATTTTGTTAAAGAAGTTGCAAAATTATGATATGATAAATTTCTTTGTAGATAGTTTTCACATAAACGTACCTTGTTTACAGAGTTAACAATAACAGAAATGTACTTTAACGTTGTTGACAGTTTTTACCGGCAAATGATAAAAAATGACAGAAAAAAATTTCAAACAATAAAAATTTTAGTCGAGGGGCTTGGATTACTAAGCTGTTAAATACAATGTTAAAAATTATACGGGGTGTTTAAAGTAGTAGTAAGTAAATACGTAATTTCATTTAATGTGTTTATTACGTTTATTCTTTTATTTCTTTTTTTGTAGGTAATTTAATTTTTTTTATTTTCCTCCACCCTGTACCAATTTGAAAGAAAGTGTTATACATTTTTGGAATCAACTCATCAAGGGAAATCCGGAAAATGGCGATGACGTCATCACACGAAGATGGTTCACCCTGTAAATAACATTATAATTTGAAAAAACAGTAAATTAAAATCAAAAATTGACCTGTTTCGGGAATTTTTAATATTATTGTTTATTTAGCTAATAATGAATTTATGCGTTACTTTATGGACGCACTGTATAATTACTTTTATTTCAATTGAGACTTCAGATTACTTTATTTTTTACTGTTTTTATTATGAATGAACATTTATCTCTTATGATTACGAAACACATGATAATCTTCTAGGTTTTCCATGTTTTTTCAATAACTTTTCATTTAAAACGCGGAATAAGTGCATATTCATTCATTTTGCAAATAATAAAATACATTCAAACGCTAAGTTATAAAGTTAACGTCATATTAATGTTACAAACAAACAAATTTAACTCTTACTCATTCTAATGCTTCAACTTTTTTCAGTAACATTTTCCGATATTGTCAAATTTAAAGGTACTCATGAGTAAAACTCATTTTTGGACACACCCCGTATATACGACTGAAAAATTTGATATTTTATCACTGTATTATAGGTTTTAGATAACGCAGAACTTTTTATGAGGAATAAACTTTTTTTCCCATAAATTAATAATTATAAATTTTTCCATAAGATTTAAACTTAGGGGGACATATTGTATAATATAATAAATAATATTTTAAAAATACCTGAAATTTTTATAATAAATTTTTTTTTGGTTCAATATTTCTTTTCAATTCAAAAATTTACTTACAATTATTGTGAACTTATCAAAATCCAAAACATCACAAAACTCAAGAACAAATAGATAATTTTTCCACTTAAATTACCACTTTTTTTTCTCTTAGTTCTAATTAACTTTGAAACAAATTCGTAAAATCGTAGTAGCCGGAAAATCGCGCGCGACGCGTAAAGCAGATAGCGCAAGGGTCAGAGTCGCACTGAGAGCAGCCCTGTAAGGGTGTACAAGAGTTAAGAAGGGCTGAGCAGGCGCAAAGGATTCTGAGATTATATTTAGAATTCATTTGACTGAATTTTTTTGGGAAAATTATTAAGTAATTATTTTAAGTTACTGGTTTTAGATGACTATTTCACTAGAGTAAATTGATAACTGACAAAAAATTTGAAGGTTTTGAACTGGCAATTTTTTGTTTTGTCGCAGCAATTTTTTGACGTTCAAGGAAGCTAAGTTGTTTATATATTTATTTTAACTGTCTACAAATTATTAAAACTGTTTAAAAAATTTGAATAAGTATTATTAACATGAATAATACAAGATTTGGAAATAATTCAATAAATGAAATAGAGAGTACAATTAAGCAAAGTATACCGCGAAATACAATGAAGACAAAAAAGTCTGCGTGGGAACAGTTTAGAATGTTTCTGGACGCACGTAATTATACGTTAGAAAAGGATACTTCTGAACAAGTTATAGCAAAAATTCTTATAGATTATGGTTTTAACATGAAAAAAAGAGATGGAACTGATTATACTGAAGCTAGTGTGAAAACACTTTGGAATACGACTGCTCAAATGGTTCAGGAAAAGTATTTTCTAGAATTTAACATCAAAATTGATCCATTTAAAGATATTACCTATAAATTTGCTAGATTGGCCAGGGATACAAAACGTAAAAAGCTTCAGGCTGAACCTGAAACCAGAAAAAGAAGTTCTAACGCGTTTACCAAAGAAGAATTAATGGAAATGGTAGGAAGCTATTCTGAAGATAATCCTGATGGGTTACAAAAAAAGTTTTTTCATTTATGTTCGTTTGAATTAGCATGGCGTGGAAATGAAGCTGCTAATTGTGATATTAATTACTTCAAAAAAGAATATGATAATAAAGGTAATTTTACTGGCAGGGTAGAATATAATCCAATCTTTTCCAAAACGATACAAGGAGGATCAAAAGCTTTATCTGGCAGTAAGTGGCTGGTAAGAAATAATGCTAACAACAATTTGTGTCCTGTTCGTTTATTTTTAAAAATTATTGAAAGAAAGAGAATCCAATCCTTATCTAACAACAACAAAATTATTTTTAACAGTACATCCAAATTGGGAGAAAGGAATATGGTACAAAAATTCACCATTGGGAATTAATACAATTCCAAAGTGGACGAAAATATCGGCAGAATCAATTGGTATAGACACCAAAAAAATAAAAATAACCAATCATTCACATAGAGCTTCTGCAATATCTGCATTAGCAAAAGAAGGAGTTGGTGAACAAGAAGTAATTAAGCTTACAGGACATTCTTCTGCCCATTCTTTGGAACCATATTTACAATTAAATGAAGAACACCATTTCCAACTTATAGAGACCCTTCGAGAAAATGAAAATAAAGAAAAGGAATCCTCAGTTTCTAACTTAAATTCATCACAGGTTATGATGCAAAACAATCCCCAAAATAATGCTACAACGTACAATTATAATAATTATACTTTTTACATGAATAAGTAATTTTTTTTCATAATGTCATTATTTTTTTGGCTTTGTATAATTGAAGTTTGCAATAAATAAAACGTTTAAACATATTATTTTTTAGTTTTTCTCTCGTGAAGTAGTCTTGTCGAATACCACTCAATTAAAAATTTTGTAAGGTAAAATTTTTCTGTTGTCGTATTCAAGTTTGTTGCATTTAGGTAATTTTGCTCATGACATTTAATCCAAAACCACTCGCCTAACGGCTCGTGGTTTTGTTAAAAATGTCATTCGCAAAATTGCCAAGCAACAAACTTTCATGACAATCGAAAAATTTTGCAAACAAAATTTTCACTCTCGTGGTATTATACAGGGTGTCCCACGACGATTAAGACAAGTAATATATCAGAATTGGGCAGTGGTAGATAATTATAATTTTGGGGTTATGAATTAGAGCAAATGCTGCATCTTTTCTTGTTATTGAGTTACTCAATGAGTTATTTGTTTTTGGTCACGTGACGTCGCATTCAAAATTATTAATGGAACACCCTATATGTTTTCGTGATTTTCGATTCTCCTCGAAGTGCTGATTTCGTAGAAACCACATTCTTGGGGTAGAAATTAAATATTTACACAGATACAGGGTGTTAAAAATCACCTATTTTTCAGCTTTAGGTTATTGTTCTGTGATCACATATTCTAATATATACATACAGGCATACAATAATTTGAAAATTTGTGTAACCACAAAAAAATGTTTTAGCTGATAAAAAATGTAAATAATTGGAAACACCCAAAATGATAAATTGTTGTCACTTCTTCTGAGTTGCCTGGAAGATCTCGTTGTATATACCTAGTGCGTTCTGGGAGTGTCTTAATATTTAAAAAAAATATGCTATATTAAATGAATTATTAAAATTTCCAAAAATATGCTACATTAAATAAATTATTAAAATTGGGAGGAAAATTTGGGTTTTTAAAAATATTAATGATTTGGAGATGAATTTAAATAAAAATTAATTTAAGAATTTTTTTTATTCATTTAAAAATATGCTTAGCTGAATGAGGTTTTTATTAAAACAAATTTGGGGAGTCTTAAAATATCAGTTATAAAGAAAAATTATTTTCTCTTACAATTTTATTGTTTATGTTATAGATTTGATGAAATTTATTTTTATATATAATATTATTTATTTTAATACTCTTGTTTTGCTAATAATACTTTGTTGAAATTCAAAAATTGCAATAAATTGTTGACCTTTTGGCATATATTGTTGACCTTATGACTCCCAGAACGTTGCACCAGAAATCCTTCGTTTTCTTCTCCCTAAAATATCCTTACCTATTGAGTTGCCTGGAGCAATCGGTTTCACCTAGATAATTCTAAAATTGTCCGTATATTTCAAAAATTATAATTTCACAGCATAATGATTGATAATATGTCTGATCAAATAAAAATGCTTAAAAAAATTGAGGTTTTCTAAAATATCTCTAAATCTAAAATTAGCAATTTAATTTTTAAGCGATTTTTCTTATTTTATTATTTAGTAAATAGTTTTTTTCATTATCTGTTTTGATAAATTTTTAATTGACATAAAATTGAGGAGAAAATTTTTAATTATTTTAATTCAATTTTTCCTATTTTATTATTTAGTAAATAATTTTTGTATTATCCTGTTTTGATGAATTTTTAATCGACATGAAATGAAGGAGAAAATTTTCAATTATTTCAATTCAATTTCTAAGCAATTTTTCTTATTTTATTATTTAGTAAATAATTTTTATCATTATCTGTTTTGATAAATTTTCAATTGACATAAAAATTATTAAATTTTGATTGTAATTTTAACCGACTGGCTCACAGAACGATGCTGAAAAAACCTGCCTGGAAAAAAAGAAACACAAACAAAATCCACATAAAAATATCCTCTTGCTGGGGTGTTTCCAAAATTGTAAATAGAAAAAATATTGCAGGCAAACTTAATGAATAACAAAAATAGAAAATATATTTAAAAAAATATTTAAATGAAAAAATTATATAAAAACACAATATTTTGGAAGAATTTTTCTAATTTCTGATCTAATAATCAATGTAAAATCTTTTATTTTGTATTTCCTCAACTCAAACTATTATTACTCTCGCAAATATTTCTATTTTCATTATTCGTCACAACAACCACCTACCTTTAGGCATACCGCTTATAACCAATTGAAACGAGCGTTGAAATCTGTAAAAAAAACAAATTTATTATTGTTTGATATAAAAAAAAATATTTTTCAATTCTAGTGATTATTAGTTTCAAATAGATCTTGTTTATGCTAAAATAGTTTTATGAAACTGTCGTAGAAAAAATATAGTGGGAAAATACTTCTCTCACTCCCTTCGGGCTCGTGCTACAAACTTCCTGACTCGTGAAAAAAGTTGAAATTACCCTACTTTTTTGAAAAATTTATTATGTCAAGCAATATTTCCTTTATACAGTTGATAGGGTTAGGTAAATTATATAAGTTGTCAAACTGTAGGTATTTTTTTCTTATAATATTAACTTTGGAACAGTTCAGTTCTTGATACTTTAGAAACCTGAATCCCATCTCTACTTACAGCTTCATAACTATTTTTGACAAGCAGATATTTTATGACACTGATAAAAAATATACACCCTATAGAATATTATATTTAGTTCAATAAATAATGATTTTGAATAGTGCCCAACATAATATTATACCTAGTATGTGTTTTATTGAAAATATCCAACGAAATATTTGCCATTGAAGTTTGCAAGAAAATTCATGTTTTGTATAAAATAAATTTTCAATAATTAAAAACTTCATTCAAATGTACGTAGGTAAAAAAATATCAATTACTAATTACTTCAATTCGTAGCTTATAAAATTTTAAGAAAGTACAAAGATTATAATAATTACCTGAATAACATTAAATATATCCATGTTCACTGTTTGGAATATTAGCACAAAATGAATCAAAGCAAAGCTCACTGTTTTTTGTTGCTTAAATTGTTAGTACCGAAATATCGAGCAAAAAAGTTGTTTACTGGATTCTAATTGGCCGTGTAGATAAGTCAAGCGACTTGGTTTAAGAATATCGCTTTGTGAATAAATATAATATATACGAGGAGGAAAAAAAGTATGTTTGAATTATAGAAGGTTGGTTGGGTTATATTTTAATTTAAAAATAAGAGAGTGGATAGATATTGAATAAATTAGGTTATAGATATACACAGGGATTTTTGATGAATTTGATTATTAGATTTACGTACCGGGTGGCACAGTTAAAAGGAGATATAATTTGAAATTTAATAATAGATGTGGGGGATATGCTTTTATCATGGGTGTAGGATAAAATTATTATAATTGGGTTAATTTTATTGGTACATTTTTTTATTTACAATGGGTGTACATTGAACTTTTTAAAAGGGGTCTATTTCAATTACACGAGTTTCTATTTATCATAGAGGCACAAAAAAATTTTTAAGGGGGATTTAAATATTTGCAAACAATTATTGCGTTTCTCATTGGGATACGTTAAAATTTCAAAGGGGGTACATTAATTTGCAAGAATTACCATTTACCATGGAAGTACGATAAAAAATTAAAAAGAGGTTTATCTATTGTAGAAATCTCCATTTTTCATGAGCGTAGGATTAAATTTTTAAGCAGGGTTCATTGATTTACGAAAATTTTCATTTACCAAGAGAGTACCTACGATGAAAAATTAAAAAGGGTAGAATTTTGCAGCCAACTACTATGGGTGTACAATGAACTTTTCAGAAGGGGTTTATTTCATTTACACGAATTTTATTTATCATAGGGATACAATAAAATTTTTCGAGGGGATTTATTTAGTTGCGTGAAAATTTCAAAGGGGGTACATTAATTTAAAGAAATTACTGTTTACCATAGAAGTACGATAAATAATTAGAAAGAGGTTTATTTATTGTAGAAATTTCCCTTTTTCGTGAGCTTAGGATTAAATTATTAAGCAAGGTTCATTGATTTACGAAAATTTTCATCTACCAAGTGAGTACGATGAAAAATTCAAAAGGGTAAAATTTTGCAGCCACTATGGTTGTACAATGAACTTTTCAGAAGGGGTTTATTTCATTTACACTAATTTTATTTATCATAGGGGTACAATAAAATTTTTCGAGGGGATTTATTTAGTTGCAAACAACTCCGTTTGCCATTGAGGTACGTAAAAATTTCAAAGAGGGTACATTAATTTGCAAGAATTACCATTTACCATGGAAGTACGATAAAAAAATAAGAAACAGGTTTATCAGTAAGTTGTAGAAATTTCCATTTTTCATGAGCGTAGGATTGAATTATTAAGCAGGGTTCATTGATTCACGAAAATCTACCAAGGAAGTACGATGTAAAGGGTAAAATTTTGCAGCTACCTACTATGGGTGTACAATGAACTTTTCAGAAGGGTTCTATTTCACCTACACGAATTTCTATTTATCATAGAGGTACAATAAAATTCTTAAAGGGGATTTAAATATTTACCATG
>CAJUYH010004501.1:0-26969 GCA_910591685.1 Galerucella tenella
CTAGCTTATATGCTTATTATTTATTATACATTATAGCAAACTCTAAACAGTGTTATGTTTGTGAAATAAGAACGTTTAGAAATAATTTAAGCTATTTGACATAATGGACCAAAGCCAGAGTAAAAGAAGCTATAAATATTGTGCGGTTCCAGAATGTAAAAGTAGGTACTACATCTAACAAAACATTCGTTTCTATTAATAAGGATGCAGAAAAAACGGAAGCAATGGAAGAAAAGCATAAAAAGACTCAAAGCATTCACTGATAAGTCAGCAAACTTTGTGTATTTTTTAGATTTCATTTTTCTTCAATCAGAAGTACAGAATCGTTATAAATTACATTATAAAACACATTGTGAATCCATATTGAGAGGTTTATTGAGAACCACACGCTTGTATTAATCTAAATTTTTTAAAATACGTAGATGATATTGTTCTTATAGCTTGTGGTGTTATTAATGTTCAAAATTATTCAATAAAATGATGGGTCAGTTCTTCACAAATTAAATGTTTTTAAATAGGTACTGCTTTTTTCCAAAAAACAGGTAATCTTTTTCAGTAGATCATCAACAAAACTGGCGTATATTATGTTTTAAAATAAATTATTTTATTTGATTCAAAGTCCGAATCGGCTCTAATAAATATCGCTTTTTTCACCAGTGAGGTGCATGTGCATTTGAATCTGATGTGAACATTTGAAACTATTATTTCCTGCTCAATCAAAATAAGTTTTTCTTGTTCTTTTCAACATTGGTGATTCAATTTCCACTACACATTAATTAGAAGCTCATTTAAATGGGCAGTCTGTAGTTAAAAAAATTGCAATTTTTTACTGAGTAACCTATAGCGTTATCTCTGTAACTTTGTCCACCAGACCAGGAATAAAATAAAACATCTGGAATCACCCTGTATATCATTTGAGAGAGCATGTATTTATGAAAATATTGACATTTTTAATCATTCTGGCCGGAAAACAGCCAATTATAATTTAAGAAACTCGTGTTTTTAAAAAACTTCATAATCATTAGCAAGTCCACTTCTGGATTAAAGAGTCTGCTTTTTAAAAATTAGGTCCACGCATTTTATTTTATCCACACAAAATTTTGCGAGTAATTCAAAATAAATAAATTCTACGCGAGGCACGTTACAGTCAGAAGCGTAATGTTTGTGCACATTAACTTTCATATGTGGTGACGTCAGAGTCATAGTCTTCGCCCCGCTACGGTATGTTTGTTTAATTGGTTGTATTAGGAGAACGACATATTCTATTGACATGAAATTTTCAGAATCATATTTTTATCCTTAGTACTTTGTTTCACGACAGTTGAAAATTATTTAAAAATTTCAGTAAACGAGCCCAATAATTTGATTATTGTCCATATTAAACAATTCCTACATCTGATATCGCTACTTACATGGTATTACAAAAATAGGTAGACACAATTTATTATCCTCGTATCTCGTATAGATGCTAATGAATTTGAGATGAAAATTTATACAGCTACTGGGTAAAATATTAAAAAAGTAGTTCAAGCAGAATTTATTTTAATTCCACGTTGGTTTTTATCTGTAGGTCGGTGTGCATCAAATGAAATAAATTTCATATTTTAATAGCTTGTTTACGTGGTTTTCATACTATTCAAGCAAAACTCAGCCTTTTAACTCCATATTGCCTGCTTGATTAAAGTCGGTTTTTATTCCAGATGCGATTTCTATTGGCTGTAATAAAGAACTTCCTCTTTATATTCTAATATTCTAAAAGAAAGTTACCAGCTGCACTAAAAATCTAATTTTATTTAAATTGGCAATTACTTTGATTCAACTTCTGTCAGAATTTTCCTGTGATGACATTTTAAATGCAGCTCCAAGTCTTCGAGGATGACAGGCCTTTTAACGTTCTTAATACTACTTTTATCTACGACCACCTTTAAAATTAGTCATTTACGAACCAAAAAAATGTGTGAAATCGTACATTAAACATACGTTGAAAAGCGTGCGTAAATGAACAATGCTTTTTATATGGTACTTTCATTATAACACCCAAAAGCGTGCGTAAATGACCAATGCTTTTTAAATGGGGTCACTCTTTTTTAGCTACGTAATTATCTAGTTGCCTTGAATTCAGTCGTTTGTTGTATAAACTTTTGTGCTGACAGTAAATTTGACAGAAGTGTCTGACATAGTGAAAAATATTTGTTACTTTAAAAAAAGACAAATTACCCAATGTTATAATTAGTAATTTAAATAATTGTCCTCATTTTACTGTAAATATAAATTTAAATAATTAGAATTCGTTGCGTATATATTTGTTTATAGAAAATTCATTTTTATATATTTTGACCCCTTCAAAGCACATTTTTTTCATTTTTTCTTCATGTGCTCTTAGATAAACTTTTATATGACACTATTGCGCACTGGTTGCATTTTCGAAACTCGTGCGCAAAAGTATAACTTCACGCACTTGTATCATAAATAACTATTATCTACGACCACCTTCAAAATTAGCGTGCGTAAATGACCAATGCTTTTTACATGGGGTTTTCATTTATAATAATATTTCATCGAGTATATCATTCATTTATCAAAGATAATACACAAATCATTATAATATTAGAGTCAAATAATTACATCCTTCAAACATCTGTACTGTAATAAATCAGCTAAGACAAAAGCTAAGACAAGCTAATAAACATCAACAAAAAGACATAATATGAAATAACCAGATGAAAAAATAGTTATTTATGTACCAAGGGTATAAATATATAAATATATATACGAAGCCGAGGGCCTCTGGCCCGAGGGTTTGTAAGTCGCCCGAGGGTATACACATCTGTTTATGCCTGCGGTATTGAAGAGGCAGCAGGTAATGCTCTATTATCAGTAATTCCCAAAAAGTCAAAGGCAGTTTATGATTTGGCATACGAAAAATTTGTTACGTGGTGTGATGGGAAGAAAATTAAACATGTTAATGAGAAAGTTTCACTTGCATATTTTGAGGGTAAGAAAGATCTAAGAGTTTACACAATATGGACACTTTACTCAATGTTAAGGTCTTCAGCGTACGACTATATTACACATTGAAATTTGTCAATACAAATTTTAAAAATCATAACAAAATGAAAATTGTAATATGGAAAAACCAATAAATATTTTGTAAAAGACTATTGTTTTATTAACTCATCAGTGTACTGTTCTACAATATTTAGGAAAAAACATTTAACACGTTCAGGTCATTTTAAAACTTATGCCACCTACGCCTATGGTAAAATGAATCGTAAAGCGATCCGTTCAAGGTCATCAAAAGATCTGGCAGTTTATGAATGAAATTTATAAGAGTTATACTACTGGTTCGTTCTTATACTGTGCTTCCAGCTTATGGAAAATAAAAGACCACCCAAATGCGGATATTTTGATACCAACTTATTCGTCAGATCCCCGACAGGTAATAGGAGTATGGAAGAAAAGGGCGTATCCATCTAATTGTAGACTAACAAGTTTTAACTACAAATGACCAGTTTTAATAAATAATCGCTCTGTGTGCTAGAAGTGTGCGTATTCAATTTAAAGATTTTTTTTAGTCAAGAATTTAAAAACTAGAAAATCTAGTGTTTCGTTTCTGAACATAGAGTTCGTCCTAGAGGATTTCGGCGTAGTGAGGAATGCAACGATCTTCCAGAGGGATTTCAGAACGCCGCCCGCCATCGTAGATGGATTAGTTTATGACGAAGAAATCGAACCTAACGAAGAGATTCGACATATTGATGGCTATTACTGTACTTGCAAAACTGGAGCTCGAACACTTGGATGTTGTGCACATGTAGCTAGCGTGATTTGGTATTTAGGATATGCTAGACACCAATCTAATACTAGACATTCATCAACCAGATTACTAAATACTATACTTGACGCTGCTGATCGAACTATACCTAATCATGAAAAAATATAATGATGCAAATTATATTCAGTTAACAGTTAACAAAAACCGGCTTCGGCTATCAAAAAAATATAAAAATTAAACAAAACCCGTCTTCGGCAATAGTTATTAAAATTGACAATGACATTAAGAAAACTCAAAATGATGTTGATGATAATAAACTGGTTTTATTGCATTAAAACTACGAACTACAACACGAAATTTTTATTTATTAGATATATTTATGGTGAATTGTGAACAATTATTTGATACAATTGAACTCTCCCCACTTCCCTCCTTTCCAGTAAAATTAACAACTTAAGTATCCACACTTGATACTCCGGAAACGCCAGATAATATTTTATTGCCGATGTTCGACTTATTAGCTAGCGAGTCCTCAATATAGCCCTCCGCGACAGCGGAAGACTTCCATCCTCCATGCTGCTTCAACATTGTTATGACCCAACCAGAATGCACCAGCAACGTGGCCGAAGTTCTGCGAAAGCAGTGCCCGGTATACTCTTTCGCATGGGATAGTCACAGAAAAGTAGCACTTTCTTCTGGCATTTTACCGAATTTGTGAATGCCAATGAATTGATGATGTACTTTACCGTTCGCATACTTATAGAAGACACGCCGATTATTTAAATTCGAGGGTCTGGAGGCTGCATATTTTCTGTAAACGCTTAAATATTCCGTTACTACAAAAGATCTTGATCTTTTGGTCTTAGTATTTGGTAGCATAATTAGCAATTTGTTGCCCATATCATTTATATCATCTGTTTTCATTTGCAAAAGCTCATCACATCTACAAGCACCAGCGACTGCAACAAGTACAACCTAAAATATAAATTGAAAATTAGTTCTTTAATCCATAATAGATCATTTTCAACATATTTCTACCTTCGTACACAAATACAGTTCATCTGGGGCATCTGATAAAAATTTCTCGATTTCTTCTCTCTGATAAACTCGGGATTCTTTTGCATGGAAACCGTCTGACTGGCGTTTCAAAAAAGCCCGTAACTTCAAGTATTTTCCCAAATCAATGTTATTTTTTATGTTCAGGGTAGCTTTCAACATCGAATACGTAGACCATAAAAATGCCCACACTGGCGCGAATAATTCGGCGCGACGGCGAAATTTTCGTCTCGCGAAATATTCGTCGACTCGAGGTCTTCGGCGTATACGAGGAGCAACAAACCGGCGCGAAAATTTCGCTTGACGACAACGAAACTGCAGCGAATTTTATTTATCTCGCGACCAGCCGCGTTTTCTATCGTTTTCGTTGCGAAGCAAAGATGTCTGCCACTGAAATATTAATAGAGTTTGTGAAGAAATATCCGATTTTATACGATTTTAGCCATTGAAGATTACAAAAATATAAGAAAGAAAGATAAGTTATGGGTGACAATCACCAAATTTTACAGAAAGGCAAAAAGAAAATTTGATAGGTAATAAAATCGAAACGAGAAACTTTAATTTATTCTAAGTAGTGCTTTATTATGGGTGAATAGGTATATTAGTAATTATCATCAAATCAGTAATTTTTATTTCAGAGCATAATTAAGCAGTCAAATAGCGTTCCTTCTGGTTCTCAACCCGTGTTATATTCAACAAAAAATTATCAAAATCCCTTACCTTTCAACTTCCTCATCCTCTGAGGCGGCCAATAATAGTATTGCTTCTTCTTCAGAACTTGAAGAATCCATTTTTTCAGATATCAAAAAAATATATCTTATGAAATTTTCGCCAAAATGTTATAGGAGAAAGACGAATTTTGTTACTGGCTATGTCGCGAATATTCGCACAAATGTGATGGGAGAGACGAATTTTGATACCGCCTATGTCGCGAAATATTCACTTCGTTATCGCGGCGTATTAATTCGCGTCAATGTGTGCAAGCCTTAGCGTTGAAGGCTTCATTTTCTTCGAAAGATCGGAAAAATAGACAATCAGCACATTTTCAGAGGAAGATCCCATATTTTTCATCTGTCTATATTCCATAAATCTGCTGTATGTGAGTTCATATACAGCTCTTGATTTTTCCGGTAAAAGGTTAAATTCCACATCTCGCGCCTGGTCTCTTATCTCAGGTGGTGTTAATTGCATCAATTTATCCTCACTTTAGTAAACCCATTTATAACATGACAACTTTCTAAAATTGACAATGACAAAGTAAACAGTAAACAAACATATTCAACAAACGTCATCAGCGGTAAACATAGTAACGCAGGGCCCAGTTACCTTTGATGAAATAATTTAGTTATTTGGATATTGATAATGAAACGCAATTTAAATATGAAAAAGTCGATTTTGCGTGGAATTGGAACAGATTTGAAGGAAAAATTATATGTTTCACACGGCAGAAAAGCAGATTTAATGCCTTGGCTGGTTTCAACACCAGCCGCGGCATTAAATCTTTTGCTTTTATGCCTAGTAAAACAAAAAACTATTCCGCATCTCTATCCTATTTTTTTAAGAGTTGCCGATGCCAATAACTACACTACAAAATACTACAAAGAAAAAACAACATAAAAATTAACTCACAAAATTAGGTCGGTTCAACTCTGTCTGGTTTTATTTATTTTTCGCTATAATTGAAAAATTAAAATGTTGATCCCCTTGGGCCCCCCACCCGTGGACACACTGTCCTCACAGTATAAGAACGAACCAGTAGTATAACTCTTATAAATTTCATTCATAAATTACCAGAGCTTTTGATGACCTTGAACGGATCGCTTTACGATTCATTTTACCATAGGCGTAGGTGGCATAAGTTTTAAATGACTTGAACGTGTTAAATGTTTTTTCTTAAATATTGTAGAACAGTACACTGATGAGTGAATAAAACAATAGTCTTAAACCAAATATTTATTGGTTTTTCCATATTACAATTTTCATTTTGATATGATTTTTAAAGTTTTTATTGACAAATTTTAATGTGTAATAGAGTTGTACCCTGAAGAGAAGTTTCATTAAATATTTTATTGGAAAATCAACACAAGGATGTACAAACTCTGTTGTTTGACTAATATTTATAAGTGATTCAACAATATTATCTTCCGTAGCAACTTTCTCAAAAGTCATTTGGAATAATGTTCCTAATAATGAGATGTATTGTACAAAATTTTCATGCGGCATATTCAAGTTTCCAAAAGTATCGTTATTCGTATTTTCAGAAGCTCTAAGGTAACAGTATAAAGACGAATCGTCTTTATTCTGATACGCTTGTGAATACGTCTCACATACGCTGCATGTATGAATTTCCGAACATGTTTCAATTAAATAGCCACAAAAGTAACGAACAAAATTCTTTTCCAATAAATCATTCGTCTGAAAGTCTTTAGGCATTGCAGTGTTTGATGAAAGGAATATTGTTGGAATAGCCTTTTTTAAAAGAAGTTTTCTTTTATGAGGTTTCATAATCATGTCTGGTTAAAAATGAGCACCGCATAAACGATGACTACTATTGTATAGAGTTTATAGTTTTGGCATCAAGTCAGGCCTATCGCATGCTTCGAGCCAAACTTTAGGTTTGAAACAAAAACAGCAAATTAAATCAATGCATGAAACTGAGGCTCATAAATGTAATATGAAGTTCAAATAATAAAGTATTATACTAACAGTTTCTCACCTTTCTGAATCTTTTGGAAAAAGGTATAATTCTCCATCAGTATTATAATATTTATTGTTACATCCACGAACTACACACACAATACCCGTTTTCTCCTTTTTAATGGTATCCATTGCAAAAAATGCTTATGAACTATAAAAAGAATACCGAAAACCCGTAAAAATATAAGCTGTAATAAATAATTCGATTGCCAAATTCACCACTGGCACTTTAGTTGGATTGCAGCACAGCACTGGCCGCCGGATGAGATACTCATCCGAACGACGTTGTAGGTCACAGACAGTTCGGCAGTGTAACGTCACGAGATAACATACTGGTTCGTTCCTATACTGTGCTGTCGTCATAAGTTTATTTTCTACTTACTTTGTTTTTTTCTTGTTGAGAAAATATCATGCAGCTGTAAATTGAAAATTGAAGTTTTCTAACAATTGCATACTTTCAAATAAATGTTGTAACCGTTGCCCTTTAATATATCCAATTTGGAAATTCTTTGATAGAAATCGGACTGACTGGAATGCTGACGCGTATCACCTCGGTAACTTTTAATGAAATATTTCCGATTTCACATCAAGATTTCGACACCCTTTCCACCTTATCATTGTGGGGTGTTTATTAGAGCTTGACATTTTCAAAAATATAATTTCCAATACTGTATTAACGTGCACCAATCAATAAACAGAAAGTGGTTGTTTAGATGTTGAAATTTTGATTGTAATGTGGTGAAATATTATTGTTCCTTCTACATTATGATGAAAGTGACCCTACAGTCGATGTTAGGATAAACAAACAACGATCCCTTCCATTAGTGGCCTTTTTCGTTTTATGAAGTTTTACGGCTTTTTTATAAATCTCGGTGATTTGGTATCCGAAAAGAAGGAACGTTAATCGCTAAGTCCTCCATTTTTCATTTCAACGTAAATCCTTTTGGGAGCTCTTGTTTTATTAGATTTCTTATGCAAACAAAAATTTAAATACGTGTGCGAAATAAAACGGTTTTATCAAAATGGACTTATTTTGGTATTCATCCGGTCGTTTGTCGCCTAAATCCCAGTTTTCGGAATTTTGTATCAAATACTAAGCATTGTAGGAAAAAATTTTTTATTTAAAATATCCAATATGCTAAATTTTTAAATTTCTTATATTTTAATGTTAAAACTGTGATAAGTGATCTATGATTAGAGGAAAGTCACCAAATATGGAATACCATTTTGTTTTTGGGATATAAAAAAAACTTCATATAAATTATATCAGTTTAATGTTTTAACTAATCAGTCATACATATATATGTATAGTAATTAACAGCCTTTAATCGAATATATTAGTTATCAAATTACAATCTAAATCACAAATGAGTAACCAAATATGGGATAGGTATCCATATATGGAATATAAGCATAAATCAACATAACAATAACAAAAATGGACATTAATATCTTTGAGATCAATTAAATAAATATAATATATTGTGATAAATGAAAGAAGTTACATAATTACTTGCAAAAGTCACAGATCCAAGTATCAAACTCTGGACCAGCACAATCATATAATGTGCCCAGAGCCCACACATCAAACATTCAATTTAATATTCCATAATTAGACACCGACGACTGGGGTGAGTTCGAGAACGTCGCACTGGTTGAAATTTTGCATTTGATTGGTGGGGGTAAAGGGCGATCGTAGTGCTACGCTCCATCGAATTAGTTCTCGAACGGATTTACCTTCTTAACCATACTTTTTTATTATTGTTCAATTTTTAAGTTTTTCTATTTTAAATGTAGAGTAGATTATATGGATAAAAAGCGTGTCGCATTGATTGCGCTTACATTGGGAAAACAGTTGCTTGAAGGGATAGGTACATTCCGACTCAGAAAGCGATTTGAATAATGAAATGGAAATCTCTTTAATATCCCAAATTGAGTCAAAGTTGCAACCGCGGAAAAGAACACATCCAAGGTGTAAAGATTACTTTGAAGGAGTTATTTCCAGCTATAAGTACTTTTAAGGAGTTTCAGATGAATTTTAGAATATTTATAACTAGCCTAGGTCTAACATTAATGAATCTGGCGCCAAAAATTTTGAACAGAAAAATTTTGAAAACCCTTAAGGCACGCCAATCTACCTCAAATAAGCTTAATAATATTTTAAATTTGAATAGGAGAAGGAAATTAATTTATTTTTAAATGAAAAATTTAATAAACATTTATATAGTCATACATACCAATCTAAATTCTAACCACAAAATATTCAAACCAAACTGACAGGTGCGATTTCTAACCGAGTCGGGACTGGTGTAATTTGAGCGACGCTCGAGTGTCGCTCTAAGGAGTTCTCGGACTGTGGGGGAGTACACAACAAGAAGACGCTTAAGAGTTCTCGGACACAAAAATAAGTGAATTTCATACTAGTGCGATGTTCTCGAACTTAGCCCTGTCCATATTTGGATTATTATACTAGTTCAAACTCTTCTGAATATTTTTTAAAGTCACAATATTTTAATGACAAAAGATCACAAAATTGTGAAATGAACATAATACCGATATACTAATTAGTATAACACTTACGTAAACAAACATAACAGCTGGTAATACTCGTTTATCACTTACCTTTAAAATTTTCTGCACGACAACAAAACAAAACACGCCTGCCACACGTGAAGCATTCGCGCATCTGACTCGATGGTGTGGGTGCGATAGTTAGTAGACCGAATGAAACAGAAAATGGTCGAGTGTTGCGTTTCATACTTATAGTCTTAGAGAAATTAAGGCATTCCATATTAGGATACTATTCCATATTTGGTGACTTTCCTCTACTTTGTAAAACACAGATGCAGATGCTGTCCTATACAATGCGTCCATGAGGTAAGGCATAAACTAATTACTAAATAAACAATAAAATTAGAAATTCCGGAAGCAGGACGATTTTCGATTTTAATTTACTATTTTTTCAAATTAAAATCTAATATGCGGGATTAACAACCTTCGTGTGATGACGTCTACACCATTTTTTTGATTGATCCTTCCCTTTTTTTCAATTTCCGAATTGACTTTGATAAGCTGAATCCAAAAATGTATGATACGCTTCTTCAAATTGGTACAGGGTTCAGTGATGGAGAACAATTTGAGCTTTTATTGTAAATTTTCGTTTGGTTTTGGTAGTGTACCACAGTAATTGCATAACTTCAGTAACGTAAGCTTTCCATAAACATTTTTTTTTGTATCTTCGTCACCCTGTACCAGTCTGAAGCAACGTGGTATACATTTTTAGAATAGCCCAGCGAGGGAAATGCAGAAATTGGAATAGAAAGTTAATTGTTGACCCTGTATATTATATTATAACTTGAAAAAATAATAAATTAATATTAATTTAGTTAATAGGGAGTTTATGCGTTACTTTATGGAAGCACTGCATATTATTCTCGGAATCATACAGGATGACATAGAAAGAGAGCTTCATAATATCATAGATGAAGATTCATCAGAAAATGGAAAAAGTGTAATAATGGCGAATAGTAGCTACCATCTACTATCAACGAACATTAACAAGACAAGGAGGATCACTCTAAGCTCCTCCTCCGTTATGCCTATCTCGCTCGAATATCGGATGCTTGTGAATTTCCATATTTTCATCTTATCCAGTTTTTTTTCCATAAAATTGTAAAATTTCTCATGACAATAAAGCTTATCTTTTTCTAAGTATCATTTCAACGAAGGAAAATCAGAAATTACGATAAAAGATTGAACGATATAAAAAAGATTTACATCACACGTTTGTGATCAGTGTTTGAGCTAAGATGACGGGACGTCATATTTTGTGTTTACATTTTTAATAAAATAAATGTAATGTGTAAATAAGTGATTGCTTCAGAATCTTCTAATCTATACAACTACTTCAGTTATTGTAAGCAACGAACATTAACAAGACAATAAGGATCAATCTAAGCTCCTTCCCTCGTTATGCCTATCTCGCTCGAATATCGGATGCTACTGTGTGTAGAGCACCGTAAGTCTCCTACGCGCGATATGCATAAACAGGCTGACCGTCGTAGGGATATGTAAAGAAATATACCAGTTGTCTTTTTGAGTGAGCGAATTTTCCTTTAGAAATAAAATAAACATTATGTACTTAGGGCGAGTTGTACCAAACACTTGAACTCGGTCTAATGATAACCGATGTTTAGACTGTGGCTGATTGATGTATTTATTATCATCAATTACATCAGTCTAAACATCAGTCATCATTAAACCAAGTTCAGGTGTTTGGTACAACTCGCCCTTAGTGTTTTGTGTTTGGTTCTGGAAAGGTAACATAGGTACGTGGAAAAATGTATAAACAGTACTATGCACTTTATGAATGGTTGGAAAATTACTATTACCTCTGCTCTGTCTTCATGAGAAACCTTAAAATGCAGCAATTATTCATTTCTTTTAACAAGGAACCTTAATCAGGATTGCATTGAAATTTTTTTTGGTCTGGTAAGAAGTTGTTGCGGAAACTTGAGAAATCCAACCCCAATTCCATTTTGTAGAGCAATCAAGAAATTATTTTCTCTAAAATATTTTAATGAGGTTGAAGGTGCCAATTGTATTAAAGATATTAATACAGTTTTGCTCAATGTAACTCCTGATATGCTAGAAGAATATAAAAAATATTGATGTACCTATATTGACAAATAATAGCTCTTTAACAGTTTTCACATGCGACTATAGAAAACTTTCAAGTACGGATGGCAATGCTATAGTTTACATCTCTGGCTATCTATTGAGGAAATGTTTGCTGCAACACTCTTGTAGTGCTTGCACAAAGTATAATGATGAAAATACCTCGGAAAATACATTACCAAAAGAAGCAGCTGCGCGTGAACTCTGTAACAGAATAGAAAGGAAATTTCTTTCTATGCTAGGAAATTTCTTGTAAAGTTACTCTGTATGTGTATTCGGAGACTTTCGAGTAATTCCGTGTGAATATTCGGCAGATAGAAATAGAAACGGAAACAAAGGTCTTTCTATCTGTTTTTATATACATACTTATCCCGTTTTGTCATTGTTTATGTTGACTATTGATTATAATTAAATTATGAATATTGTTTATTTTTATTGAACATGAATAGGTATTTTTTTTAATAAATGGGTGGTACCTATAATATATGATTAAATGAACTTAGGTAATAGATTTTTTTGTCTACTTCGCCTTTTTGAGACTACTTTTCTGGTTGACTTACCTATCATTTTATTATATAATTAGTGTAAAAAGTAAACACATAAAAAAAAGTAAAACGATCTTGGTAGGAATTGAACCAACGACCCTCACTATTCAAAGCAAGTGATTACCCATCGCAGCCAGGAAGTACATCATTCAAGTCATTCAATAATACTTATTAATGAAACGAATGTAGCCTCTTGGTTTAGATTGGTAAAAAATTAAAAATTCTATATAGAATGGCAGGATGGAAAGACATCGAAACAAAACTCAGAAATTGAAATAATAATTGATATTACTGGCAACTAAATGTCAAAAGCATCACAGAATATAAAAATCAGTTTTAAGTTAGATAGTACTCGTTTCTTTCTACCCGAGCTCGCCCGAAGTTTACAGGAAAAAGTCATAGAGAGTAGCATTTGTCGATAGAAAGAAATTTCTTTTCTTTGCTATTTCTTTTCTATCTCTACTTCTATCAAGTTACAGAGTACGCTATTCTTAGAGCATGAAGCATATTCGACTTCTAGAAACTATGGAGGTCTGAATGTACCTCCTAGTAATTTAATAAAATTAATTGTTACGAGAACGTTGGAGCGACCCTTAGGAAATTATGTGAAAATTCACTATTTACACATCCTTGGTAAAGAGTTTTCTCATAAATATTTTTTAAACCTATATATTAGACTGCGAATTTATTTTACAATTAAATTTGCGAACCAGGATATAAAAAATAGATATTCTTCGAAACAATCAATGGAACCTAACATGAAATTAAATATCTTTAAACATCTTTGAAAACCGGCAGGTATATTTTATTTCACAACATTTACTTAAAAACAATTATTTCAATTGTGTGTTGTTAACGGGCTATTTAATATGAAAGACTTTCAAAATTCATAGATTTTAACTCATTTGGTTAAACGCCTTTGGTTTTGGATGGTTCGTGTATCAATTCTCTCAATTTTCGAATCGCGATAATTATTTTTCCCAGTACCCGTATTTTACTGTTAGGTAAGCTGGTCTTTGATGGCCTCGGATTTGAAAAAACCTGCAATGACCTGTATACATTTCATATTAGAATACCTATTTAAGTTGGCATTGGCAAACATTTTATTGTTAATTTTTATACCTACTAGTCTCATCTGTAGCTTACTACATTATTTCTTTTTGATGTAACTTTCATGTTTCCCTTCATTTTTGCTAGGTACCAGTTCTTTTTATAATTATGTTTGGATAACTCCGGACACTCGCATAAGACATGCCTGACAGTTTCATCTTCCTGTTCACACATCCTGCATAGAGGTGTGTCCACCAGCCCCATAGAATGGAGGTGTTTCCTCAGTTGAAAGTGGCCAGTCAGAAATCCTACTGTCAAACGTAGGTTTTTCCTAGTCATCGCCAAATATTTTTTCGGTGCCAGCTTCCCAGGGTCGCCCAGGGTGATCCTAGCAAGACTGCATCCTTTGGTACCATCCCATCACTTAAGGGATTGAGCATGGGTGTAACGTTTGGCTAGTTCCGCAATTGTCGAAGTCGTTAGGCAGTAGGTGTCACTGGGTCCTTCAGTTCAGCGGCTTCCCTGGCTTAAGAATCGGCAATGCGATTTCCTTTACTCCTGTCGTGCCCTTTAACCTACCTCAGGATAATATTATTATCTGCCGAGGCGTCAGCTGAATCTTGGTGGCACTCTAGTACTAGCCTCGATATAACACGTTGTCTGTTCAAGGCTAATAGGACTTGTCTACTACCAGTGCAGATTATTATGTTTTCGCCAGAAATTCCTCTTCTGGTTAGTTCTTTTGTGGCAATTGAGATACCAGCTAGTTCTGTTTGAACCACGCTGGTATTGTTTCCCATTCCCCACTTAATCTTTAGGCTTAGTGCTCTCGAGTAAACTCCACATCCTGAGCCTTCTTTTCATTTTTGAACCATCTATATATGCGTATTGCATTTGCAGCATCTGGCACTGTGTTCTGTTTTATTTGAATTTTGTAGGGTTTGTTAAGCAAAAACCTGGGTTCAATTGCATCGTTGGCTGCCTGCAGCAGAGGCAGCGCAGTGAGCGCTTCCTGCCATAGGCTTAACCTCAATTGGCCCACTCCTACTTCGGGGCTTACACCAGCCGTGCGCAATCGTACTATGGCCATTAACGCAATCTCCTTGACGTGCAGGTCCAGAGGGGTCAGACCAGTAATTAGTTCCATTGCTGCGGTTGGTGTTGTTCTCATGGCTCCTGTGATGTTTAAACAAGCCATTCGCTGTATTTGATATGATTTTTGGATGGCCGTTGCTTGTAGAACCTTCGGTCCCCATGCAATTGCTTCATACGTTAACATGGGTCTTATTATTGCAGTGTAGATCCAGACAGACCCCATGTGCGTCCCACTGTCCTCCGACACTGCTCATAAGCCACATATGCTCCTTTTGCTCTGCTGTGTAGATGAGAGTTCCATGTTAGTTTCCTGTCGAGGGTAATACCAAGGTATTCCACCTCTTCCGAAAAGTTTAGTTTGCTTTTGAAGATTTCGGGAGGTTTCAAACCCGATAAACTACTTTTCCTGGTGAAAAAGACCATCTCAGTCTTTCTGGGATTGATCGACAGTGAGTGTTCCTCACACCATTTTTCAATTAATTTAAGCCCATCCTGCGCTCTATCGCACAGTGTGTTCACAAATTTGCCAGTCTGCAAGATAACCATGTCATCTGCGTATGCAATTGTGTAGAATCCATTGTTGTTGAGGTGATTAATCAGGGTGTCGAGGACTATGTTCCACAGAAGGGGTGATAAGTCTCCTCCTTGTGGATATTCCCTCATGACCAGTCCTCTTACTGTGATGTCTTCTACATTGATTCTTATTGCTCTACTAGAGAGCATCTTGAGTATCCATTCTCCTACTACTAGAGGTACATTCCTGGAGTTGAGTTGCTGGGTAATTGTTGGAAAGGTTGTTTTATCAAACGCTCCCTCGATATCTATGAGTATACCCAAGGTGGATTCTTTGTTGTCCAATGATCTTTCGATTCTGCCAACCACTTGGTGAAGGGCCGAATCAATGAACCTTTCCGGAGTATATGCATGCTGATTTGGATGAAGTGAGTTGTGAACTAGCACTTCATCTCTTATATACCGCTCGCATAACCTCTCCATTGTTTTTAAAAAGAACGATGTGAGACTAATTGGTCGTATGTGTTCGGTGGTTCTTGGCCTACACCTGCCGATATAAAGGAGATGTTTACTAGTGACCTGTCCACCTTCCTGAGAAGGACAGGATGGACAATGACCTAGGAGGACAACTCCTCGGGAGGATGTACAATGGGTCACATGTGGCCTAAGTGCTGTGAGCCTACACACTCACCCTCCCTACTCTACAGATACAGATACAGAATTATGTTTTTAATATGTTTTTATTTTAATTCCCACTAAGCGGCACGTGCACGGCTCCAGGAATCTGTCGAAATCGTCGTCGCGCTTGTGTAAGCTGGACATGAAAGTTCCGACTCAGAGTGACCCTTCTTGTCTTGTTAATGTTCGTTGCTACTATTTTATCACATATCAATAAAATTAGAAGTTGATTTATTTGTGTATTTTTAATTTTTGCTTTGTTTTCAGGTGAAATCGTAGGTGAAGGCCTGTCGTTTACCTCCCGACCTTGCTACCGACTCTGACGATATGGTAAGTTTTTCTAGTTACTCTTAAGGTACAAAAAATGTAATCCAATATCAACTGCTCATGACTTCGATTAGGTTACGTTAGCTCTTAGTGTATTCTTCCTTCTTACTCCGATTACTGACTGATATTGATTATCGGTCTTGTCTCCTCACCCCTTATCGATACCAAGAAGCTTCAGATAGGTTTGCCAAACTATAGTTACAAACATACATATTTTAAGATAAGGCGTGAGGCTGTTTTGGAACGTTATAAAAGTGAAAAATAATAAAGTAGGCTTGTGTCAAAATTCTCAAATTATAACACAAAGCATAGAAATAGTTTTTGTGGAGTGTGAGTGAAATATTTATTACATAAAAGTGTAAATGAATTATAATTGTGAGATCAACTAGAAATAAAAAGTGTTAGTCTCGGTTTTTTATTATAATGGAAGTTGATACTGATAGTAGCGAAAAACCTAAGGTACTTTTTAAATATTTATGGCCGTAGGGAAAATAGTGTATATAACTCGTTGCCAAGTGAATTTCACCCATTTCATTTCCGCACTCACCGATGTTAACATTATTTTTAAAAAACCATTACATTAAACAATATTTGTTACAATTATCGCATGGTCGTAGGAAAAATAGTGTACATTACTTGTGCGGAAGTGATTTTTCACACTCGTAGAAGTGTGTTACTCGGCTTGCGTCTCGTGAGGCAGAACTTCCCACTCGTGTGAAAAATGTCACTTTCCGCACTCGTTACGAAATATACTATTTCCTACGACCATATAGGAAATTAACATATATCGCACTCTCTGCTCTGGCGGAAAGTTTCTCATATCATCATAGTGACGCGAACCGTGCGCTATGATATCACACTAGTGGTTTTCTTATTCAAATTTACCTACGTAATAACTACAAATATAGCACAAAACACAAAATCTGTTCAAAAATTATTAAGATTCGACAAATTTTGTGATAAAAAAAAAAACAACTAGGTACGGCCTGAAATCGAATCGCATTCTACTCCAGCATTCTCCGAATTGTCATGACGCGGATAGATGTCAAATGTTCTTATTTTGGGTATATCTATAATAGTATAGCTGTAGGAATTTGAAAAAATCAAATTATAAAGAATTAAAATGTCTTTTGCGTTATTTTGAAAATATTTTGCACTACAAAGTGATTGTTTTAAAAATAATTATTTGTTGTAGGTAGGTACAGTTATTGATGTTTTCAAATAAATAAAACCATCATATTTCGTAAATTTATCACGTGATCGCAAAAATTATATACTAATTATAAAAGTGAAAAATAATAAAGTAGGCTTATATCGTTGCTTATATCAAAATTCTCAAATTATAACACAAAGCATAAAAATAGTTTTTGTGAAGTGTAAGTGAAATATTTATTACATAAAAGTGTAAACGAATTATAATTGTGAGATAAACTAGATATAAAAAGTTTTAGTCTCGGTTTTTTATTATAATGGAAGTTGATACTGATAGTAGCGAAAAACCTAAAGTACTTTTTAAATATTTATGGCTGTAGGAAAAATAGTGTACATAACTCGTTGCAAAGTGAATTTCACTCATTTCATTTCCGCACTCACCGATTTTAACATTATTTTTAAAAAACCATTACATTAAACAATATTTGTTACAATTATCGCATGGTCTTAGGAAAAATAGTGTACATTACTTGTGCGAAAGTAATTTTCTCACTCGGCTTGCGCCTCGTGAGACAATACTTCCCACTCGTGTGAAAAATGTCACTTTCCGCACTCGTTACGTAATATACTAATTTTCTACTCTTTTACTAGTAAATTTCATATTACCTACTATATTACACTGTGTTCACTTGGGTATATGGGTCCCGGTTAACTGACCTAACTGACAGGAACCCGGCTGGTACATGTGAATTTGGGATATCTTGGAAATCAAAGGTCAACCTTAGAATACCTCTAGTAACCCAACTCTATGATATAGTCAAAACTTCCCATCGTCTGTTCTATTTTCTGAAACCAGATAAATAATAAAGTAGCCATCCCTCTACAACAGTGAACCCTTCGGAGAGGAAGTATTTAAAAGAACAGACATCACTCAGTCCTTTATCAATTGGCAGGAATATAGTTTTAATTTTGAATATTAATTTTTTGTTTTTTTTATTCTAAACCTTTTATTATTTTAGTTACATGGAATTTGACCAGAATCAATTGGATTTCCTGAGAAAGCTTTAGCAAAAGTTATTAGGAGAATCCATTTATTCTCCACAGAACGGAGTTTCTCATTCTTATAATGAACATTTCACAGTGCCAATGTTAACAAATTATAACGGTCTACTTTGAAATTCCCATTTAAATTTTTATTCGACGATCTCACAGCACACGTATTTTTTGCCCGGCTTTTGAAGGTAATCAAAGTGAGCTGGTCGTTTTTGTTGATTTATTATAGACGATAAGCGCTTTACCTTATCAATGCGGATGTTTGGATTTTAACGCACTAAAATTCTCGTTTCTGGATAAATTTATGTTTACCTCAACATTGCTAGAGTTTGTTCAGCCATCCTTTGCCGTTACGTCATAATGGGGACGTATTCTGCTGTTTCACGTATGTCTTATATCACTTTTTTTTATTGGTGAACCATTTTACCTATTTAAAGCACGCCTCAGCGTGTTTATTGAACTTTTTAGCACGCGCGTGTTTTAAATTACCGTGGCAGCATCAACAACTCGAGAAACGAAGTCTAAATCTATGGTCTAAATCATGTCTGAATGACAATTTTTTCATCATTGATCTGACAGGAGTAGTTTGTAATGTCAAAGCTTTCATTCGAACAATATTTAACTATGTCAAATTTATAAATTAAAATGGAAAGTGCCGTTGGTATTGTTTGAAATATTAATATTTCGATTTTTCAAATCTTAGGAAATGGTATTTAAATTAATACTATTGACATCCACAGAACTCAATAACGTTGAACTTCCATCAAAATACAAAATAGTTTATGCTTTTCTCATTTCCATGACAACGCAAGGTATACATCATATACATCACAAATTCAACCATTTGACATTTAGTTCTTAATTACATTCATGATTCCCATTTCTTGTTGTTCTAGTAGTTATCGACCAGTATTTATAATTTCAAAGTGCACCAATAAAAAAAAATAGCGTAAAGTATTCGTGGATAACTGGTCTTTGAAACACTTGCTCTATTTCGAGCACTCCGTCGTGCTCGAAAAATCGCGCGTGTTTTAAAGACCTTAATATCCACTTATACTTTAATATACTATTTTCTACAAACGTGTTAAAAATGCCATTTTTAGCACTCCATAGAAGCCTTAAAAATGTCACTTTAAGACACTGAGTGCCTTAAAATGTTTATGGCACTGCTGGTAAAAGTGAATTGTCAAATTTTGAAAGCAAACGTCAAAATATTTAGATTTTGTTTATTAACATTAATATTAATAGTACAATTTGTGCAATTTAACAAATTAATTTCCTGCACTGCTGTTTTACCATTTTCCGTGGATAAGGAGGAATGATGCGCAGAAAAAATGGAATTTAAATTTAAATAATTTAAAATTATCTCCTTTGGATGCATTAATAAAGGTTTTTAAATTTTAATTCAAACTGTATTATTGCATTTTTTGAACGTTTGTAGGAAAAATATTGTATGATATACGTGTTAAAAGTACCTTTTAAGGCACTCATGTGAATTGCAGAATTCGCTTCGCTTATTCTGCAAACCTTCACATGCGTGCCTTGAAAATGTACTTTTAACACTTATATCATAAATAACTATTAATGCTATTTTACACTTAACCTCAAAATTTAGGCAGTGACATGTCAAATAAAATTCAATATTTCGACACAGGGCAAACAAATGTGATTTAATACATTGTAGACCGTGGATTTTGGTATACGTAAGTGTTTATTTTGGAGAAAGGTGCATTTATTTTGCTTTGGTGTCTTTATACCTACTAATAATATACAATAAAAAATTCAGTTTTATAAAACTTTTAAGCTGGGTATATCAATTTAGGACCAACTTTTGGTTGTGTACCTATATAAGAACATTATTTTTTTGTTAGTGGTTTTTAGACTATCAAGAATTATAATTTAATATTTACGGGTAAGTACACACTGACTAAAACATATACAATATTATAATGAAAGTGAAACTTTTATGAAATTGCTGGCATTGAAATTTCACTTGCTTGAATTGGAAGATATCACCTGCAGTATTTAACTTTTATGCTTACGGATTTCAGGAGTGAAACACCTACTTCAAAATGCCAACAACTTGTATTGTAGTCAGTTGTGGGAGCCGTTCAAACCGAGACCAAGTAAGCTTTTTTAAGGTCCCAGCTGTTTTAAAGAACACATTTTTGGTGCACAAGAATGAATTTAGTAAGAAGCGTAGGGAAATGTGGTTAGCAGCAATCAATAGAGATGATTTAACAGAATCAAAAATCAAATATCAGGCTGTATGTAGCAGGCATTTTGTTCAATTTTGTTTAATAACAATATTTATGAAAACTAAGAAAAGTGATATATTCTAAATGAAAAATACTAATCAAATGAACAATATACTTAACACTAATAAAATATACTAAATTGAAGCAAAATATACTAATAAATTCGACCTAAAAGTCTTGACTGAATAGACAATACAAAACTAACCTATCTGTCTAAATTGTTTGCCCTGCACGGCCATATTAGGTCACGTGATCTGGATTGCCTAATAGGAGACTTCGGTCCACATTTTTCTACCACTGGGGAAAGAAAATTTCCGGATGATTTTGTCATGTAAAGGTTCGTAATATTTATAAATATCCGTAAACGGTGCCTCGACTCTTCAAATTAAATAATTTGATGCAAATATCGAAATTTGTAAAGGTCATATCTGATTGGCTGAAAGTTTTGTTGGAGCACCTGATTTCACGTCAATATAATGTCAACAATACGCCATCCATCTTTAGGGGCTGCGTTCAGAAAACACAACTGTTGCAGAGCCGTTGAGTGAAAGTTCTGTGAACGCACTTTGATTAGTGAGCGAAGCCATTTTCCTGAGTGGTTTTAAATTGCGCTTAGTGAGCACAACACGATGCAGATTGTGATATTTTTATAAAGATTGTCTATGGTTTTATTATTAGTGAACAAAGATTATACTTAGTAAGGGGTGATGGGTGATGATTATGAATATGAACTGATTCATACGTATAATTATGTAGCATACAGCCAGATACGAAAAATGTTCACAAATGATTGAAAAATGTTTTGTATTTATTTATTTGATAATTTTTTACTGAGTATAGTAACCAATCAAATTACTTAATTTCAAGTCATGTGTCAAATTTCATCCAATCACCGCTGTTTTCAGTTTGGTGTTTACTTTTTATTAAAAATTAATTAAACGTCAAAATGACAACTGGATTAAAAATGTCGCGAATAATTTGATATGGCATCTAACGATTCAATTAATTTACCAATTGTACTTTTCACAACTGTAGTTTTGAATAAAAATGAATAATATTTGTTTGATTATAACTAATAAATTATTGAACGTCAGATTTACAATCAATTTTTTGATATCTACAAATGTTGCTTTCGTTTATTTGGGCTTCAAGCACTTGTGCGTGACGCCTCAGTCGTCACGACTTTTGAGCAAATCGAACACGATTTTTTAGGAACCTCAAAACCACCTGACATGTGCCAATGCCAATGAATTTCCTGTGTTGTTAGAAGAACAGTTTTCAATTATAATGTTTTTGATAATAAAATGTTTGCATATTTAGATATTTTTAGTAAGGTTTAAATCGTATTAAATCGTAATCGGCACAATATTAACCTTTAAATAAACGTCAAACCGGACAAACGTCAAATATTTAACGTCCGTAGCTTGAAGCCCATACTTTTCGGTATGTGCTTGAGGGGCAAGGGGAAGGTAAGACTAGGCGTCACGCCCGGAATTCAGTCACTACGAGCTGCTACTAGCAGCCAAAAGTAAATAATCGAAAGCGCTTAAAGTAAAAAATTATCTTATCGAATACTCCTCGGGTCTTGATAAATACTCAAAATTTTGTCGTAGAGAATCCTTCAAGCGTGTTGCTCAAAGATAATATACCTCGGCCTTCGCCCTTGGGCTATTATCAAGCAACACGCTTTTAGCATTCTCTATGACAAAATTATCTCGGTATTATCAAGACCCTAGGGGTATTAATACTGATTATATGTGAGTATTCTACAAATATAATCTGTGAATCTGTGATATACATATATTGAAGATTATCTATGATCTTCTATACTTTCCAAAAAATGATCGTTCAGAAGACATACGTCAACCATTCGTTACTCAGTGAGCGCTCAATCAACAGTTGAGTTAGGTATATGTTATGTTTTCTGAACGCTACCATTATTGACGTGAAATCAGGTGCTCCAGCACATTTTTCAGCCAATCAAATATGACTTTTACAAATATCGATATATATCTAATTTGATTTAATTTGAAGAGTCGAGGCTCCGTTTACGGATATTTATAAATAATACGAACCTTTACATAACAAAATCGTCCGGAAATTTCCTTTCCCCAGTGGTAGAAAATGTGAAATTTTTTGGGTCGGCAACTTGGGCCGAAGTCCCCTATTGTTTTCAAAATATGACAACTGAACTGTCAAAAGTAACAGATAAAATTTATGTCGACCAGTCGATCTTAGATAAGAAATACGTTAATGAAGTCATAATTCCGTCTCATCCATTTCATGAATGAGAGAGCAAGCTGGGCAATGTATGACGTAACGGCAAAGGATGGTTGAACAAACTCTACCTATAGTAGAAATAATACCCTTCTTGGTGTGCGTCATCGATTGTTAATGTCTTTCTAACACATTACGTAGGAAGAAATGGAGAAAAAGGCAGGTCTGTGATTAATCCTAATCAAAATATCACAATAATAAACCGTTCAAATGTATTACAAACGTTAACCCTAATCTTTGACTTAAGAAAATTTGATTGGTTGATGTTTAGATTACGCTCAAGCTCAACCTATCAATCAAGAGTTTAAAATACTATGAAGGCGTTACTTTCATAGCGGCAATAAGTCTTACGTCTTTTTCTACTGTCACACTGACAGTTCTTGACAGGTCTGTACTTTGTTGTTTACGGTCAATTATTATTTATGAGAAGTGAATATTAATCTAATTGTTTTATTTATATGAATAATACAAAAATATGCATGAATACACGGAAAAACATCAGTATTTTGAAAGTTCTCCAGTATTTTCAGTTAGAAAAAGAAGCTGGTAATTATTAATGGCATAGCCTTTTCGAATTTGGCTAAATACAATCCTGATGATTTTATTTATCAAATTTAAGGTTAGCTATATGTCAAAATAGCAAATAAAATAAATAACATGCCGAAAACCCGGATATACGTCACAATCGATGACGCACACCAAGAAGGGTATTATTTTAACTATACCTTTCCTCTTTGTCCCCTGAACTGATTTGATAGTTCACCTCTAGCGGTGATATCTAGTTGTGGTATTTTGTGATCCCTATACTACAGATAATAAGGTGCGAAGCATAGAGAAATATAATATAATGAGAGTTGTCGACCCTGTAGTAACAGTTGGCATCACGTTGATCGAAGCGCACCAGGAAGGACTGGAGGAACTAATTTTTGGAGGTGGGATATTAAAATTGGTTAGTTTGGATTGTGGGTAGTTAAATTTTACTATTTGTCTAAAAATTGTTTATTATATGATTAACTCATTACAAAAAATAAAATTATATTTTATTTTTTCTAATGAAATGATTATAAGAAATAAATAATTTTAAGACACTTTTATGTCCGATTTCACCAACCATTTTCTAAAATTAGGTAATACCTAAATTAGATTTTGGAATTGCTAAGTGAAATTTCCGTTTCACCACGCGCTAAGAATTACTTGAGATTGACAATATTGGGTATTTTCTATCATGTTTAGGCGTTTCTTAACGCATGATGGAACGTGAATTCTATATCTTCTGTAAGTTCCTTGTGACATTATTTATTATTTTTTCTCTTATTTTTTGGGAATGAAACCACAATAATGTTTTTTATTTTTTTTATTTCGACGTTTCGGTAGCGTTCTAGCTACCTTTGTCAAGATGTCAATTTTTGGTCCCTATCTGACACAACGAAAAAAATATGACAACTAGACAATTAATAATGTTTTGAAGTTTTAAGACTACAAAACTTTGTTGTCAAATTTTATTAAGGTCCATCCTTAGTAGAACACATCTCTGCTAAAATGTGAAATAAATATTTTATTTCATGACATTCCAAAGATATGATAGTCTACTATAGAATTGGAATCCCGTGAAGTGCACGTTCCAGGAGCGGTTTTTATTGGGATAGCGCTTTTTTTCGCTTATTTTGGAAATGTTGTTAATAAAACGCGTTTGTTGTTACTTTTTTGTGTATGATTATTTTTGTTTTTAAAATATGTATGGTGATTTTGTGTATTGAAGTGTGTATCGATTAACAACTATTCCAATGATAAATCATAAGAAAACCTGGATAAAAAGTTATGATGCTATCCTGATAACGCAGGTAATTGATTATTGAAAATTTCTCTTTCTAACATTGGTAACCAAATTTGACTACATTCGGCTGAAATACTAGCTACACATGTATCTGCATTGAAGCACTTTCTTCGATTTTTCTTCTTTTATTATTGGGCTCTATCATTATTATTTTTGTCGAATCCCATTGAATTTTATGCCCCTCTTCCCAAGCATGTTTACAAATACCTGACTCAAAGAACTCCCTATCTTTGATATATTTTTTATGTTCACTTATTCGGACTTTCAATGGTCTAGATGTTTCACCTAAATAGAATTTGTCGCATTCACAAGATATCTGATATATGCAATTTTTTGAAGATTGTTCTTCATTTTTTGGTTTTGTTTTTGTTAGTATAGATCTCAACGTATAGTTAGATTTGAAGCTAGTTCGAATATTGAATTGATTACCAATTTTCTTAATTTTTTCTGATAAACTCCTAACATACGGTATTCTCAAGTTTTAATTGAATTTTATTTAATTTTTTTAAATTATTCACAAAAACAACAAAAAAGAAAGTAGATTCTCCATTTCTATGAAGGCTGGAACAGGTCTGAAACAAAATAAATAAAACACAGTACCGTAAGTTACAAAAAAATAAAAATTTCATTTGCTAGTCCTCTTACTATATACTTATATCATTTTTTGATTTATAAGGTGACAAACTTTTATGAGCTAAGTTTAACCCTATCCTTAGTAGAATTCCAATTTTCATGCCTACAGCTTTGTCGCTAGACACATCCAAAGTGAATTGTTCTTATAGGGCTATTTCACCAAATAACAAGACACAATTTCCATCAATATGCTTCATTTTCACAACCATTTCTTGAAGCCTATCAAAAATTGCTTTATTAATTCCAGTTTCAAATAGCACTGATCGTAGAGGTAACTGAAAAGTAGATTTACTGGGCAAAGATATAAAACATTTTAAAACATCTTCTTGTAGTACCTTTTTATAAATGGATAATGTTATTGGCCACGAAAGTTTATGTTTCTTGCAGTTAACAGTACTACTTTTTTTAAAATCTGAGCCTGCTGGATCTAATTTTGAAATAACTCAGATCTTTATTAATATAATACATTTTCTTCTGCTTGAGAGATGAATTATTTACTCCAAGTTTCATTTATTTTACTTAAAGTACTAGATTCCAAACATAGTTTGTTAGGTAGATGTTTGTGAAAGGTAATTTATATTATTTTAAAGTATTTTATTCCATTTTGCTTATGTAAAAAGTCTTGTAGTGCTCGCGACCGCAGCGACTCGATGCGCGGGTGGTTGCGCAGAAACGTTATGTCTGTACGAACGGTAAGTAAATCACTTACCGACGTGTTAAACTTAAACCAGTAATCACAACCTACCGTCCTGACAACCGATGCTGTAAATAAACAAAAAAGATCAATCGCGCCAAAAAAAAATTATGGAAATAATAGTAAAAATTTATCCGAACAAATTCAAGTAGATCACCAGCACTGTGAATACCAGCTTTGCATAGGATTTTAATGTAGCATCGGTGGTTCAGTGGTAGAATGCTCGCCTTCCACGCGGGCGGCCCGGGTTCGATTCCTGACCGAAGCATATGAATCGCTGCTTCGTGAACGAGAGAGAGAGAGAGAGACTCAGGAGAGAGCACACGCACGCATGTAAGGCACATAACGAAGCAACGTAACAAAACGTAACGGTCAGATCTTTTGCGTCGCGACCCCTGGTCGCTCAAACATAACCTGACGAAGAACTAAAGTTCCAAAAAATGGACAACAGTAACGATAGTGAATATGTACGCCTCTCGGAATCAATTTCATTTATAAATGTAAGGGCTCCGGGATTAAAAATATGAGTTACTTAATCAAACAAATGAAAAAATAGGGTATTGAATATTTCGGATCCCATTTTTCACCAAAAAAATATCAAAATTCTATATAAACTATTTCTTGAAAACTCTTATCCACCACATCTCTTGAAACA
>CAJUYH010004502.1:0-26966 GCA_910591685.1 Galerucella tenella
CTGTCACCCACAAGTGCTAAATGTGCTAAGTATGTCAAAACACTCCCACATAAAAGATTAAGACCAATGAAAAGGTAAAACAGGACGTATCACGTGGCTCAAACACTCCACTTCAGTGATACAGGTAATATCAAAGGATTAGGACGTATCACGTGGCTCAAGCACTCCACTTCAGTGATATAGGATACGTGAATCAACTGTACGGCTCAAGCACTCCGTCAGTCATATTATTCACAAAACACGCTACGCGGCTCAAGCACTCCGCAATAGCGCAAAACATGAGTTTGAGATTAACTACTTAAGCACTTCAATTATTTAACAGTATTGTGATTTATATTATCATTAATTTGAAATGATGTATTAATCAGTTAAAAAATTAAGTAGGAATAAATGATATAATAAAACAGGTAGAATTGAATAGCTCTGTGAGAAGACTCACCTTATTCCCAAGATGTCTAGAAACAATTGCACCGACCAGAACACAACCACGAACACAGAATTTATAATTTAACTGGACTAAAACTATTATACAAAACAGTTCTTTCCCGTGCGAGTGCGAAACTAAACTAACTAAAAATGTTTCGACCCCCAATTTAGGTAACCTAACATTACCACCAAGGTTGCTTAGAACCTGGGCCTAGATGGTCTACATGAAATGTGTGTATAGGCTCCAAGCCTTTCGGTATAGAATGTAGGAACCCTTCTCTTTTGCCAGTGTTTCTTTTATTATATAGGCAAGGTATACAGCAAGCTATGTACTTCTCTACGTATTTTCGCATTCTGGGGAACCAGTAGTGTTCACAGAGTCACTTGAGAGATTTATCAACTCCAAAATGACCAAAGTCATCATCTGCGGCTTTAAGCACTCGTTGTCTCATCCCAGATGGAACTAACCACAGCAATCCTTTAACCGTTATACGATACACCCGTCCATCTCTCAGACAATAATTTTTATAAAGTAATTTTCAGCTTCCGTTTGTGGTGGTTTGGATAATATTTTGTGAATATCTTTAACTTTTTCGTCTGTCAACTGTGCTGAAAGTACCCGCTTCGTTTATACGGAAAATAGTTTCTATTGCTGAGAGTTCATTGGGTTTTATATTGCAGGGATTACGACTCAATGCATCTGCATGCTTCATTCTATCTCCTGGTCGGTATTGGACTTCAAATGTGAATTCCTGTAGCTCTAACCACCATCTAGATATTCGAGGAATCATTTGTTTTTTCTTACTAGCGGCCTTTAATGAATTGCAATCAGTTACTATATACAGTAAACGTTATTCCCAGTAGATATGTTCTGAATTTTCTCAAGCTTTCTACCACAGCAAGTGTTTCCAGTTCATAAGAGTGATATTTTTGTTCCGTATCGGAAGTTTGTCTGCTATAATAGGCGATTGGATGTAATCGATTGTCAGTATGTCGTTGCATCAATATGCCGGCAAGTCCTATTTGACTCGCGTCTGTGTGAACTTCTGTAGTTGCTTCGTCTGGATTGAATAAGTTCAAAATTGGTCTATTTATAAGTGCTGCTTGTAGTTTAGAAAATGCCTCCTGTTCTTTTCCTGTCCATCGCCAAGGGATATTTTTTTTTTGTTAACGTATTGAATGGTTCGGTAATCACTGCGTACTTTTCTATGAAATGTCTAAAATATCCTGTCAGCCCTAAAAATTGACTAACATTGTGTACATCGGATGGAATTGGAAATTCTTCAACGGCTTGAATCTTACTGTTCCTCGTTGAATTTCAAATCCTAAATAATTAACTTTTGTCTGTAGGAAAGAGCATTTCTTTAGGTTCAAAGTGAGCCCTTCGTCACGAAAAATTTCTAACGTCTGACCTAAGTCAAAAGTTTTTGCATACAACAGTAGAGGAGACCGGGGCTAGTTGTCACAGTTCTTGCTTCAGGCTCTGTAACTCGGACACTTTTTATTTTTTTTGAACCAAACTTTCTCCAAATAATGAGTTCGTATGTAAGCTACCCATTCATATTTTTTTTAAATTCTAGATACCAGTGGTTAAAATGGTAAGATGATTTAACCCTCTTGGGGATTTGCTTGACAACATGCCCCTAGATGGGGCATGTTGTCACAGTACCTGGGGCAAATTGTCACAGTATACAAAATTAAGTAAATGGTATATAAAACTTTTTTATTTAAAGAACTTACAAACTTAGTAACTTAGAAAGAACTACAAATCGTCGTCGGAGTCACAATTGTGGCACACATAAAATGGATTTCCATCGGTGCAGTCCGTATGTGCCCATTGTTTGCATGCTGTACATTGGATCCAACTTTCAATGGAAGCACTATAAAGTTCTCCACAAACAAGACATATACAGTTTTCCTCGTCCGATGAAATTCCTTCCTCTTTTCTTGCCTCTTTTTGGGTAGAAGACAGATTCCTTTTAACGCTTTTTCCTTTTTTTATTATTTTTTTGTTTTGCCTAGACTTTTTTTCCTGCTCAAGTTCATCCTTGACTGGAGTATCTGTTAGTATTGCTGATTTGCGTTTTTTGCGTTGAATCCGATTGGTCCTGTTCGCAGCCTTTGGGAAGGGACGAACCATTTCTGGAGACAGCATTGCTTTAAACTCTCCGGGTGGTGTCGTTTCTGACTCTCGTACTTTTTGGACTCCAGAGGGACATAAAAGTAGAAATGTTTAAAATCCTTTAACTCTTGGTTTGTTCAAGTTCAAAGCAGGGAGGATGAATTTTAAGAAAAGTTTGACTTGAAAGGCTGTTAACGGATTCTTACCTGCAAGGTTTTCATTCGGATCTTGATTTTCTTTGATGTTGGCTAATTGATTATTTGGTGTCTTTTGAATGTTCTCACTGGTTGTCTCTACTTTTTCTACTTCATCTAACCCATGATCTTTGTTTTCTGTACCTATTATTAGTTCATTGTTCCCTCCTAGGGTGTCAAGTGTGCCCACTTCAGTTTCATTTGGGTTTTCTCGATCGGTAACGTAACTTGGGAGGAAGTCTTGATCAAGGAATATATCCCTGTTAAAGGGGTATATACCAGTGATCCTAAATCCCGACATTATATTGCTTGGAGTTAGTGCCATAGGCAGAGACGTTGCCACAATACCAGGTATATCATAGATGGTAATAGTTTTTCCGGGATTGGACTTCATCCATGCTGTGCAAGCAGAATTTATAAATTTTTTTAACGGACCAAATACACTACGATCGAGTGGTTGCAATTTGTGACTACAGTGAGGCGGAAATGAGAGCATTACGACCCCACTTTCTTTAGCGTAATTTAATGCAGCTATAGAAAGGTGGGAATCATGATTATCTAGTAGTAATAAAACGGGTTTCTCTCTAGTGCATTTCACAGTAGCAACAAAATGCTTGAGGAACAATAAGAAGAGTTCCTCATTAATCCACCCCGAGGGATTTGCACCCCCAATACTGCCAGGTGGTGCCATTCCGAGAAAATGCTGCTTAAAATGGACTCTTGGGAATACGAAGAGTGGTGGTATAGTATTTCCAGTTGCAGACACAGCTACGGCTAATGTAGTAAGTGTACCTCTCTCCGCAGATGTCAAGCTTCCAATTTGTCTAAATCCTCGCCTGGCAACTATGCGATCCGGTCTTTGTACAGTGACAATCCTCGTTTCGTCCATGTTATATATGTCACCAGGATTAAACTTGTATCTGTCAAACACATTTCCCAGATTTTCAAAGAAGAGCGCAACATTTGTCCTATTAAAACTTGTAGCTCTTGAAAGACTTGTGGGTTGTGGAGTCCGCAACGACAAAGTAGGATGTCTTTTTAGAAAAGCCGAAAACCAATCGGCGCCTGCCACTGAGTTATCATTCCATTTTTGTGGTAATGGTTTATTTAGTGCTTTTCCATAATCATATGCGAGTTTTCTTACTTCCATAGGAGTTAAACCAAAATACACATCAGAAGCTTTTTTCAAATATCTTTCTAGTTCGATTTCCTCCCTCTCACAGAACACCATTCGAGATTTTTTGTATCCCATTTGGACAGTTCTATTAGCCTGCGAAGTTCTTTTAATAAATCTTGCTAAACTCCGATAATGTATACCAAAATCTCGTGCAGCTTTCCTAATAGATATTGCATGTTCCTCATTTTTTACAGCTTCTGCTGCTCTCAAGAAAACATCCGAAGGTGGAGTAACTCGATTGGTCTTTCGCTTGTATGTTCTAACCATCTGAAAGTAATTATTACTTTAAAAAATATATTTACCTAGTTTTACCTAGCCATTAACAAAAGAAGAGTCTGAGCAATAATTATATTATTTGTAACACGGATTATAGTCTCAGATCTACCGTTGTGTAAGCAAGTATAGAACAATCATTTAATGCTGTACATAAAATAGATATTTAACACCCTGTTTTAAGCAATCTAACTTGATTTTGATACGGTCTAAAACTTAGATTATGTCTAAAATCATTTCAAACGATTTAAATCTGCGGGGCAAGATGTCACAGTGACAACTTGCCCCATTTAATTTGTGACAACTAGCCCCACATAACCTTTCGTAATTCAATGTCAAATCAAAAATATTGAAATGAATAAATATATCAAAATATGCCTACATATGTAGTCTACAAGATTAACAGTACCCTTTAACACGTTCAACGCCATGTGTATCTTTTTCGATACACACTGTCCTATCCAATGTGTATCGAAAAAGATACACGACGTTCATCTCGTTCAATGCGTTGTGTGTCGTCAACTCGCACACTTGCCGTGTGTTTAATAGGACGAAAATGAAGTTTTGGCCCACGCGGAAGTATGTGTATGCCTGGGTTGGGATATGGATGTTTATAGTTTGAAATATCATAAAAATTATATGGTGGTAGAATAAAACAATGTATTTTCTGAAAAATTGTAATGAAAAAACTTATGAAACTGAATAGCATGATGAATAAACATTAGTGAGTATTATGGAAACATTTACGACACAAAAATGTTCCGCAAACAGAAGATTTTGTTATAACTTGCGAGGCTATAACAAGTTTTCCGTCAATCTCTTTCCCCTTTCTGCCATATTTTCTGTAGCATTCCGCACATCGTCCACGTACATTCTTCCCCTCCACTTCATTATTTATAAGATAGTGTTTCCCCTTCGTTTTCTTGGATTCAGCTTCCGTCGTAGTACATCGTTCGAGCATTCCTGTGATCACTTGCTCTCTGAATTCTGTTATAGTCAATTTTTCATTAGTAGTTGTTTCATTGTACAAAAAATGGGCATTTACTAAACTAGTTCCCCATATGATCTCAATAGCGAGCTTACGATACCATTTAGTGCAGCGACGCAAAGCTGATCCATACGTTGCCATTTGGTCGCTGAGGTCAATGGATGATTTGCCGCTATTGTATTCTGTAATACATACTGGTTTCATTATGGGTGTATTTGTTCTAGTTGTGCTGGTCACAGTTCTGAGGGCTGACGTTTTAGTTGAAAGCATTCTCACATCGCGCTTATCTCGCCATTTTAGGACAACAATACCACCATCCTTTGTTTGACTTGCAGACATTTCGCCTCTTTTCAGTTTAGCTCCCATAACATTCTTTGGCAAATATTTTCTGTTTGCCCTGAGCGTACCCACTAGATGAGTCTTCCTTCGTCTCAAACGATATGCAAGCGGTATGCTTGTGTAAAAGTTATCCGTATACATTGTTCTGCCTTCGTCCAAAAGACCCTCTGCCAGAGACATCACGGTTTTCTCAGAAACCTCACATTCTGGTGTTCTAGATTTACCACAATAAACTGTTAGATTCCAAGTATACCCCTTCTCAGTGCAAAGCTTGTAGATTTTGATACCATATTTGGCAGCTTTATTAGGTATATACTGCCGGAAAATCAATCTTCCTCGCCAAGGTATTAAAGATTCGTCTACGCAAATGTCTTTACCAGGTGTATAAGATTTTTTATAATTTTCAACGAATTTATTCAGCAATTCTCTTACTTTACATAGTCTGTCACTGGGATCAATAGTGGTATTATCAGAAAAGTGTAGAAACTTCAAAATCAACTCGAATCGATTCCTAGCCATTACAGTTCGTGCTAATGGAATACCGTAAAGTTTGTGCACTCGCCAGTAATCTCTCATCGCTGGTAATTTTACTAAACCCATCCAACCAATTAGGGCTATGAATTGAGTGATTTCATTTACAGTTACTGGAATCCACGAGTGAGTTCTTGACTGAACTGGAGTGTCGTTCATCATAAGCTGTTGAGTAGCATACAAATTGGTTTGATCTGTAATGAGTACCAAAATATCATGTGTCAAGAATAAATCGAAATAGTCAATAGGATTCGCCTGGGCTAGAATAAATATCTTTCATTCCCGTGAATGGCGGCGCGGTATACTCAATAGTGGGCGGATCTTCATGAGTAGGCATTTCCCATTCTATATCGTTCAATTTTTGGTTTAGCCATGCAGATTCAGTTACTCCAGAAGAAGTGATACCTGACGTACTTGGTATTTCACCATCAGGCATCGAAATCGATGATAATAGTGGAGTGTCATGTGATTCTCTCAGTCTATCCTCAGAAAATATAGATGTTCGTCTTTGTTTAGGTGGTGGATTCCAAGTTTCCCCGCCACTTTCACTTTCACTTGATGTACCTCCATTATCATAATCTTCATTGACAGGATCAAAATCCGGATCGTGAATGGAGTCGTCACTATCAGAGTCCATATTCTTTATTTTAGATTACTTAGTATTTTGCACACAAGAAATATTCACAAACTATATTCAATAAGTAATCTGAAACAAAGAAACAGAATTCAGGAAAAACAAAATTCTTGTTTTTCCCCAATTCAATACAATGAATTTTCGAATTCAATTTTTTTTCTTCTTTTTCCTGTTTATTCTGCTCGCCAATCTGAAAAGAAAGAGAAAAACATGAAATAATGAAATAAATTGATGTGTATCTTCCTCGATACACATGGCCCATGAATTACGTATCGATTAAAAACTATTTCAAGGGCCACGTGTATCAAAAATGATACACATTCCAAAACGTACAAAAAAATGAAAGGAAAATTTCGAAAATGATTTTTCCATACTCAGAATAACACCAGAGCTCCAAATAAAGTAAAAATAAAAAATATTGAAAAATCGTGGAATCTGATGTAGTACCTTGGCGCTGAACGTGTTAAAATATATTTTTCTTACCTTAATTTCACAAATTCACCCACAGCACGAGATGATTCAAGATTAAAAATTTTACACGAGAAGCGTCAAAACACATTCATACAAATGAGAGAAATAATTACCAGCCGATCTCTGAAATATTTTGTGTGGTATTGGGGATGAACAAAGCCATTCTCATGTAGATGGCGCAGCGTGTTAACTTTGCAAATAAGGTAGAAATCGGCATTGTGACAACTTACCCCTGTGACAACTAGCCCCGGTCTCCCCTACATCATCTAAATAAAAAGCAGAGTTTCTTCGAAAAGGTTTCAAAATTTTTGTCATCAGCCGCTGAAAAACTCATGGTGCATTCGTAAGACCAAATGGTACTCGGTTGAACTCATAGTGTCCTTCTGGTGTTACAAAAGCCGTAAATCGTTTTGAGTTTTCTTCCAGTGGTACCTGATAATATCCTGATTTTAGGTCAAGACTAGTGAAATAGCTCCCCGATTGTAATTTATCAATCTGATCATCAATAGGGTATTTGACAAATTTTGAAAAAGTGATTTAAAAGATATATATATATATATATATATATATATATACCTCTAATTTGATATGCAAAATTATTACTATAACTTTTTTCTATTATTATTACATTTAAAATCAAGTTTTTAAATTTCTGGCATAAACTTCCCGCAAAAACGCTCATTTCCAATATGGCGCTGCAGTGACGTCAGTGAATAGTAAGTTTGTGAACTGTTAACGGGATTATTTATTGTTTATTTGTTTTTGTGTTATAAAATGTCTTTTAAAACCTATAAGTGGTGTATAGTGCCTTAGTGTACTAATACTTCCTTAACCCTTTAACTGCTTAGCTTGAGTTTTGTTCCTCTACCGTGTGCTCCTAAATTTTTGCGCTGCGTTTTTATACGTCTGAAGCAGCCTAATTCGATAGCGTATATATATGTCCGGAGCAGTTAACCGTAAAGCAAGGCGATTTAAAGGTTATTTTCAGGTCCGGATTTGTTTAGATTTCGCACAGGTAGAATAAAACTATTGGCTATTTGTTTATATATTATTTAGTATAATAAAATAAAATACAACTATCTTAATAAACAAACAAAATAAAAAAATAAAATCTTGTGAAACAACGATTAATAGTTTTTTACCGTATGGTATCGTTCAAAACAATTAATTATACAAAGTGGCACATTACATTCGCTACACATGTAACGAGTGTCTTTCCTATGTCCACTTTTAGCACACACAACACACCGCTTTGGGTTTGCTTCTTTTTCTCCGTCGGTGGTACTTGAGAAGGAAAATGTCGAGCTGTTAAACGCAGGGGATTGTCTTGGTCTAAACCTCTTCTTCCTATTCTATAGACCTCTATAGGTGTATGGTATTTTTCCAGGATCTGGTCTACAACCTTTAGTTGAAATGCTTCAAGGCTTATTTTCGTACCCGTTGCAGTAAGAAATAAAGCATGAGCGTTTAAAAGGGAAATATCCAGTAAGTGAAAGAATACTTTTTTGTACCACTTTACTGTACGCCTTACACATTCGGTACTGCTAAGCATCATATCGGAACGATCCACAGCACCCATATTTGAGTTATAGTCCAGAATGCACAAAGGTTTCTTGATTTCATCGCCAGTCTCTCTATTAATTTTTCCGTTACCAAAAATATCGCTATCATGCATTGTGCTTAGCATAAATACTTCACGTTTATCTTTCCATTTTAAAGCTAATAGATTTGTTGTAGATTTGTATTGCGTCTCCCCACGTTCCAAAACTTTTCCTAAGGTTGGCATTCCTTTTCTATTCTTTTTTACGGTTCCACATGCATTGGTTCTTTGCGAGTGTAATTGCGTAAGAAGATTAGGGCTTACATACCAGTTGTTTATAAATAAAGAATGACCATTTCCAAGATAAGGTTTCATTAGAGTTAGAACCACATTACCAGATATTCCCACCTTTTTGAGAAGCTCATCATTCATTGCATCAAGGTTTGTATACTTTCCAGTGTAAATTATGAAGTATAATATATAGCCCGTTTCACAGTCGCATAAAACAGAGAATTTTATGGCAAATCTGTGTCTTTTCGATGGTATATATTGTTTGAAAAAAACTCCACCCTTGAATAGGACTAAGCTTTCATCTATGCATAGATTTTGAAAAGGGTAAAAGGTTGTTTTCATTTGTTTTTTCAAATGATCCACAATTTTTCGGATTTTATATAATTTATCGTCTTCAGGTGCATTCTTTGTATTGTCAACAAAATGAAGTATTCGTAGCAAAAGAAGAAACCGATCCCTGGTCATAATTTGGTTAAATATATCTTAATGTTTTTTGTCCAATAGGCGTTAATAGAGTGTTTCTTTATTTGTGCCATTAGTAGGTTTATTGCAAAGAAGCAGTACATTTCTTTATAATCGGTATTATAAAATCGATGCAACCTAGACTTGGGAGGAATACCTTGAGAAGTTAAAAATTCAAAGTATTTGTTGCTTTGCTCAGCAATATACTGAACAATATCTTCATTAAAAAATCTTTGAAAACAATCCAATTCAGAGCTATTAGCTTCTAGGCCACTTTCCGGAGAACAACCCGAATCGCTGGAATCAAATTGGTGTATGTCAGGCCTTAGATCTTGTTCAAGCCAGATAAAATCATTTGTTTTATTCTTTGGGTTACCTCTAAGCCTTTTTCCAACATTCAGTGTAATTTCTTCATCGGAATCATTACTGTCCGAATCGTTGAAACTATCTGACGATGCAGGAGGCACATATGAAGGTTCTGGTGTTGCCATTTCATCTTCGGTGCATTGAGCTGACTCATCTTCAGCTGATTCATTGTCACCATTTTCCAAAAGGACCTCAGGTTCACTGTCACTCTCTGCTAAAATGTTCTCCAGTTCTCTGTCAGTGTAATAATGTGTTTTATTATAACGAGCCATTATGAAAATACACAATCACACAACTAATAACACTACAAGAGAGCCACAAACGAACAGAATGATAGCCTTGGTACAAACTGGCGCGGTTAAAAAAACCTAATACGGTTCAGATGCGATGGTGGGGAATCGTCCGCGTATTTATACGTCTGGAGCAGTCGAGTGTTGAACTGTTTTTTTTAAGATATGGCTGCCAGTGGACTTTTTTGATGCTAAAACCATAATTTTGACAATATACAAGACCCTAGTATTACTTTGCACACATTAAAATGTACTGCTTTTATGTACGTCTGGAGCAGTTACTTAATTCGCGTATATATACGTTTAGAGCAGCTAAAAGGTTAAAAACACCTGAAAAACTATTTATTCACGTGCCTAAGACAATAAAGGAAAGAAAAAAGTGGTTGCAACTTGCTAGAAGAGATCCAGGGACCTTATCGACTACAACTTCACTTTACATTTGTGAAGATCACTTTGATGTAAGTACAAATTGTTTATATTAATTTTCTCAACATTATAATAAATATTTTGTGCCCGAAATTTGTATAAAAAGGAGACATTTTAAGGTTATGTTTATAAAATATTTAATTTTTGGATTTTTCTTTTAAATAAATTATTTTTTAGTTGCCCAATGACATGGAAAACTATGTGGAGTACCATTTGATGGGTTCAGTATCCAGGATAAGAATGAAACCAGGAGTTTTACCTACAAAATATGAATGTCAACCAGACAGAAAAAAGCGAACTGCTACCAGTACAATCGGCGTTTCCCAACTCGTGCCCGTTCAAAAACCAGGTAGAAAATTAATACACCAACTCGTGCCCGGGTGCATCGGAACTTTTCTTCTGATTGTAGTAGTGTAACCGAACAAAAATTGAAAATAAAAAATGATAGACAATCTGAGCTGTTTCTTCAAAGTACAATAATGAAAATAACAAAGAAACCACGATTCTATATTGGTGTTCCAAAAAATTGTTATTTCTTAATCAATATCATAAAAGAACATACCAATATTCCTGAAAATCATATATTATTATGTTTAAAAAAAATTAGGCTGGATACCAAATTTTTCGAGCTTGCTGATGAGTTTGGATTATCTTTATCATATGCAAGTAAAATATTTTTGAAAAATGTTCCTATTATTGCTAATGTTTTACGTCCCTTCATAGTTCAGTTGAATAAAAAATTAACAAAAAGAAATTTACCTATGGCTTTTAGACATAAATTTCATAATGTTGGTTGCATCATCGATTGCCTTGAAATAGAAATCCAAAAGCCATCCAAAGCTATAAACCAAGTACACCAGATGGATTAGTCGGGAGTAATACCACAAGAGCTCAGATTTAGCCGGATATTTTTTGTGGTTGTTTTCGAATACTTACTTTCATTGGCAATTTAACGAGAGCTGTTCTGACAAAATCACGAGAGCGTAGCTCGAGTGATTTTGTCAGAACAGATCGAGTTAAATTACCTACATGAAAGTAAGTATGAGAAAACCATCGGAAAAAATATCCTGCTAGATCTGAGCTCGCGTGGTATTTGGTAAGACAATCCCATGAATAAAAAACTCAATTCAATTAAACTTTATTTAACAAACTAAACGAACAATGAGTAGAAATATAATGTTTAGAAAGTACAATTGTTAAAAATACAATTATTATATACAATTGGTCCAGTAGAAATTTGCTCCTTTACTGATGTAGACTTTGTTGTTGACATTGACATGGATGTTGTTGACACTGTGGCTAATTCATTATCCAAAGCTTTATCTCGGAGATTTGTCACAAGATGCGAATGATGCTCATTATCAAGTTGTAGATAAGGCTTTATAGACTTGGAAGAGGAATGTCCAGTTATTTTAATTAATTCTTGTTCATTAATACCTGCCTTAGCTAAAGTTGATACGGCGCTTGAGCGATGAGAATGATTAGAAATTTTTTTATTCTTTGTATCCAGTCCAATTTTTTCAGCTGAAATTTTCGTCCACTTAAGAATTTCGTTGACTCCTATAGGAACATTTTTGTACCAACCTTTTGATGAATCATTTTTCCAAAACGGATTGGGAGTTATAAATAATCCATCAGTTGTAACGTCTATGTGACAATATTTTATAAAACAATGTCACTGGGCATATGCTAGGGTTTTCTATGTTCTTTATTAGCCATTTACTATCGCAGCACTTGTTTGAGCCACCCTGACATGTTTTGGAAAAAACTGTATTATATTCAATGCGACCAGTTAAATCACTTGATTTTTCTTCTTTAAAATAGTGTACTTTACACTTTGCAGCTTCACCTCCTCGCCAAGCTAATTCATATGCAGCGATATGAAAAAATCTTTTTAAAAGACCTATGGGACTATTATCATCCCATATTAATGCCATTTTAACAATTTCACTTTTAGTTAATGCTGTTGAACTATTTTTACGTTTTTGTAAATTACCTTGTAAGTTCTTTCGCTTAGAATTACGTGCATCACGGGATTTCTTAAATGCCAAATCAGTGAAAGGGTTGAAAGTAACATTAAATTTTTCGAAATACATGTTTTGCAACATTTTCGCTGTTGTGTTCCACATTGTTTTCACCACGTATTCTTTATAATCTTCTCCATTCTGTTTCTTCATATTAAAGCCCCAGTCCATCAATATTCCTGCCACATTTTCCACTGACTGTTCGGTTTCCAAATTGAAGTTTCGTTGTTTACAAAATTCACTAAATTGATTCCATATGGAGGAATGAGTTTTTATTGTATTTTCTGGAGTTGATTTTTCAATCTCCCTTACTATTTCTGCCTCGCAAATATTTCCAAATCTCGACATACTTTTTGGAATTGTTATATGCTGTTTAATTCTTTCTGTTTTTGACATTTACAATTGTCAAACTGATGCGATGCCCAACTCTTGATAAACAAACAGTAAATGCTAGCGTTGCTACGGTAACGTAATTTATCCGATATTTTTATCCACTTGCAAATTCTCTTCCTTCCTATTTAGCCGATAGCAAACTACGATTTTTGTATTCACAAATGGGAATTTTTATACATGAGTGGGATTGTCAATTTTATTTCGCCAGGGTACGGTGGGAGAATAAGTGATGTTTGTCTAGTAGAAAACTCTAAGTTTCCAGATTCTCTAGAAAGTGGCACTTGTGTATTAGCTGATAGAGGATTCAAGCACCTCGACCAGCTATTATTAAAGATGGGATGTCAGTTAATACGACCTCCGAGTGTAAGTGCTGGTTCAAAATTGTCAAAAACAGAGGTACGACAAACAAAACAAATCGCTAGTTTAGGAATACACATCGAGAAGTAATACGACGACTTAGGGAGTTTTCTTTATTAAAGCCACATGCTTGTGTCAATATTAATCTAATTCGAGTTATTGATGACGTTATTACTATAGCATGTGGTTTAATTAATTTACAAGATTCTATTATTAAATAAATAATTTAAAAAAATCACATGGCGTTTTATTTTCATAAAAAAATATTAATATTAATAAACAATGTGTTCCCAGAAGTTGTACACTTACATATTAAAATTTTTCTTATTATTAATTTTATGAAAGATTAGGTATTAATAAAAACTAAGATGCAATCATTTATAACAAATAATAAAACCCGTTTCTCATGTATACAACTTCTAGTACACACAGTATAAATAGTTCCCTTTGAAAAAATAAAACCATTCAAGTAAGAATAAGATATAGAAGGAATAAAAGAAGACATTAAGTATGCGAAAAAGTATATTTTATAAATTAATTTTATAAAGAAGTGGATAAATATTGTGTTTCCAAAATGTTGATAAATTATCCAACAAGTTATCTACATATTCTTTGTCAAAATTAACACTAATGATCTCAACTTGTTGATTATTTGTAAAATCAGGATCAGCTACACAAAAAAAAAACCTGTCTTCAAGTTTGTTAAATACATCTGCAGTTGTATTTGAGCACAAAACTTTTTGGCAATTCTTCCTTCTTTGATGTAATTTTGATAATTTTTCAAGCTAAGGGGACACTTAATCTCAATTAGTGGTTCACTACAAATACCATCCGGCGAACCTGCTATCATTGGATACTGTCTTGAAATAAAAAGACCGCACTTTACAATTTTTTTTAATTTCTCTTCTAAAACTTTTCGCACTGCATCTTCCATTGTTCTTCCACGTTTCATGGCAAATGTATCAGGAATTTTTCCTCCCATGATTGTAGCATACAAAGTACCGTCTGATGTTTTACATCTGCTCACCTCATATGCTTTGGATGCAGTTATTCTTCCGTACCTCAACTCATACCATAAAGAATTCTCCGATTGGTTTCTTGTCTCATTTTCAATTTTTTTTAAAATGCTCTCTGAAAATGTATGTGCAACCTTTGAAGAAATACATCAGCACATTTTTCAGGGTATTTCAAAGAAAAATTTACATATTTACAATTTAAGAAAATATTTCGCAGGAGACGTCGGCTTGGAAGCAGACGTAGACGGTTGGAGCATTAGCGACGATAACGATTGAGACGTCGGCGTTGGCGTCGGAGTTGGCATCGGCGTTGTCGTTGGCGTTGGTATTGGAGGAACAAGTGTTTTCTCAGCAGCTTCACGAACAAATAGGAAAGTAATGTCTAGCTCCTCAGAGTTTCTCCTAGACATTTACAATGTATCTCCTCCTCTCCTATTGAAAAACGGGTTGAAACGATACCTGCTCTATCAACAACTACGGTAGAAGACATTCAAAACAGAATAACTCGGTACCAGCAACAATACCTCAAGAAAAAAAAATCGGAAATGGTATAAAACAGTTCCTACTCTAATAAAAAAAATCAGCTCTCTCTGCAGCAATACGGTAACTCGAAAACGGATCGACAATGCCTACTCAAACCAACAAACAAAACACAAAAAAAAAGTCAAAACCGGAATAACGGTCCTGGCTTCAATCAACAACAAGTTCTCTGCAAATAATACGGTAACTCGAAAACGGACATAAAAAAACGGTTCCTACTAATCAACAGTCTGGTCCCTGCTCGGGCGCCATTTTGATATGTATAGAATAGGCTGTCAGGTTCGTCTCCACGGTCAATCCTAAATCTGAAAATCGTAGCTGCTGCTACGACATGCGATGTAGTTTCCACATAACAGTTGACTGTTGTCTGTCTGTTTCTGAGTGGAATCAGGTTCATGCCAGACGCTCTCTGGTAATCGTCCTTGTCCCTGATGTGGTAAGGCACAAGTGATACTGATCCTTTAAACGTAACCTCTTTAGGGGTGTAGGTATTCAAAGCGGCGCTACTTTTCGACGTTCTTAAAAGGATATCAATCTTTCGCAGTAAGTCATATAAGATGGGTATGCCTTTGTAATGCTTAACATTGCTATTAAAGAGTGGAGGGTCAAGAGGATGATCATCTCTGCCCTGGAAATACATAGATATGTTATCAAACTGAGTGGAGCTCAGTTTTCGTGCTAGGTCATAACCCAAAAGGTTCCTGTTTGGTACGGCATTTTCACCGGAGGTCAGATCAGCGGGTAAATTCCATGCTTCTGGAGCTGGGTTCTCGCTCTGCAATTTGTCTGTATATATGGCGTCGATGGCCATCCGATACATGACAACAAAAGGTGAAGGTAACGTTTCATAAGCGTTATGTGAGTTTACATTCACTGGTCCGTAATGACCAGAAATTCCAGAGATCAAATTTGTTGACAACTCACGATACAATGAAAGAACGGCTCTGCGACCGTTTTGATCGCGTATATTTCCGATGCAATCGAGATAGTGGCCTATCTCTTCGGGAACAGCCATGGGAGGAAGTCTGCCCATAAAATCTTCAGCGTTAGTGCGATCCATCTCGGATTCGCTAAGTACATATAGGATTCTTTTCCATAAGAGTATAACTGAGTAATATTCAAATTGAGACAATTTGTTGCTGGATCATCTTGTCTCTCGTGAGAGCTAGATATGAACTTTTGATAATATCAAAAAATGTGAAAAGTCAGGGATCTGCTTGCGACTAAGGTCGTAATACCTTCGATGAGGATAGAGTCTGTTACACAGGGGTCGTTCACTTTGTTAGAGTCTCTTTCGGATTTATTTCTAGGTTGAAAGGCGTCATCACTATCTTGCTTGGGAACGGAATCTTTAAAACTCTTACCGCGACGTTGACGCGGATGAACAACGGGTTTATCATTGGACGCTGGAACGGGGGATTGAACTGAAGCTTCATCCATTAATCTGGGAGGAGGGAGGCGTTGAGAATAACTTCCTCTGTTACGTGAAAATTCACGTCGTCGTTGGCTTGAATTATTCATAGAAACGTTAACGAAATATGCAGACACACATAAACCGATACTTAACGGATACTTAACGATACTTAACGTAAGTTAAATGGCCAAATTTGTAACGCGTTTTCTTCCTATGCGTGGTCTTCTACCACACTAACACGTCACTATGGACACCCTTGACGTAAAATCTTACAACGAAATGCTCGGGCGCCAGATTTTTAACTGAAATGAAATTGAGACGGTGCACTGCTATTCCAGCATTAAGGAAATAAATTAATTTTATAAGGTTCAACTAATATCACTTATCGACACACAGAGTAAGAATAACTCGGGAATAAAAATGAACTATCAAAATCCTTGATAGTATAAAATGTATATAAATAAAACACATAAACCCTCAATAGAGAGCCGGCGAATATTCAATAAGTACTAATTACCTATTTAGCAATGTAAAAAAAAACAAATGAACTTTTATTCACATTGGTATTACTATATATAAAAAAACCAAAACGAGTTTCAATTCGGGAAGTAAAAAAAAAATATCAAACTTATTTACTATTAAAACTAAGTACTACAATAAAACAATTTCCCCAAAACAAATCACACTGCTTTAATTTTGCCGGTTAGTTGCAAAAAAAACTGAACAAAGTAAAATAATCAATCGGTCCGGAAATAAAAAAAAATATCAAACTATTTCTAGTATACGGAATACGGAGGTACTAAAATTGTTGAATATGCGGTGAATATAAAAATATTTTACCTTCTTAAATCGGCTTCAATCGACTACACTCTTTTCACAAAAATCTTAACGTATTATAAATTATAAATTCCGGGAACCGGATCGGAAATTTTCACTACGGAACTAAAATATATCGGTAACGCACATCGAAAGCGAGCACCGAAGGAGAGAACCTAGAATACCACACTTCTGTCCTTTTTATATTCTCATTAGTAAAATTTATTTAGAATCTACAAAAAAGTTAGTTATACACCAGACGTCTTTCGGAATTAATTCAACTAAATTAAATGGTATATATACCAAACGTCCTTTTTGATTGAAACATTTTAACTTCGGAAATGACCAAATTTATGATTCAATATAAATTTACGTACCTCCGGACTAATACAAAAAATACTATAACTATAATATAACGGTAATAAAAATGAAAAATGATAATTCGGTAACAAAAGGGAATCGGAAAGAGTAACGAGTTATTTAAAACCAAGTAGTAAACTAAAAAAATGAAAAACTTAAAAGAAAGACCTCAAATCAGTGCAAAAAAAATAACTCGTTACACACCCTCTTTTCTTCGGTAAAAAAAATTAATGAACGAAAGTCCAACTTTCGATCATTACATTTTTTTTTACCCCACCATGTGGTTTATTATAAACTAGATAAAAAAAATTAAAACAGAAAAACTTCGTATCCAGCGGTTTCAGCGCCTGGAACGTCGGCATCGGAATGAGCGGTCGGGGAGATGAGGTCATCTTCCTCGGGATGACTGGCGTCGGTATGTCCTGGAACAGTGTCCGGCCACTTCCTGGGCGGTCCGGGGTCGGTCGGAGAATAGGCAGCACTGGACAGCGGACCAAGGGTCCAGGGTTCAAGTCCCTGCTCGGGAGCCAAATTTGTAACGCGTTTTCTTCCTATGCGTGGTCTTCTACCACACTAACACTTCACTATGGACACCCTTGACGTAAAATCTTACAACGAAATGCTCGGGCGCCAGATTTTTAACGTGGTTTGCTCCACGACCCCTTGACCCTTAGCGTCAAGAGTTCCAGATAGCCTCAGATGGAGGTTACGGATAATTCCAGGGGTCTTGTTGAACTTACTTGAATCAACCAATCTCAAATTTCCAACCCGGATGAATTAAATATCGGTTTGGTTTCAACTAACGATTTAATAATAATAATAATAATAATAATAATAATAATAGCCTTTATTGCCCAACAGATTTATATAAATCCCTTTACAGAGCAAAAACAATGATTATATATAATAACAGAAGAAACCTTTAATTTAATTAAGAATAGAAGAAATAATAAATCAAAAAAAGAAAAACACATTTCACATAGTTGTATAACGTTCAGTAGCACAAGCTTTAATAACCTTAAAATTATCTATAAAAATGTCGCATGTGTTGCACAATAAATTAAAATTATGACACATAACATTAATTGGTGAATGAAGTAAAACATTTGTTCGAGACCAATCACAATAGAAAGGTAGATGTTGTCTATTGTAGAACTGTGGTACATTAAAATTAATTCTATATATCAAGTCTGAACAATCGATTAAATTGTGCAAACACCCATATAAACAGGATAATGATTTACAAATTCTACGAAATTCAAGACTTTCAAAATTAAAAATATCTAACAAAATCTGATAATCAGAGCCTCTCTGTGGATAAATGCCACTAACCTTTAAAACTAAATATTTTAAAAACCTTTTCTGAACCGCCTCAACCTTGCTGATATGAACATTGTAATAGGGATACCATACAACAGAGCAATATTCTAGCTTAGAGCGTATGTACGAAAAATATAACATTTTTAAACTACAAATATCCTTAAATCCACGGCAGTTTCTAATCACAAATCCATACAATTTCGATGCTTCGGCAACCTTAGAATTAACATGTTCAGTGAAAGTAAGTTTGGAATCGAATATCACTCCTAGATCTTTTACAGAAGTAAGACGAGATAACAAATTCCCATTAATGTTGTAGTAGAAGTGGATTGGGTTTAGTTTTTTAGTGTAGGTTACTACTTGGCATTTTGATATATTTAATGTCAGTTTATTCTGTAAGCACCATTCGGATACTCTATCCAAATTGGATTGAAGTGTTAAGGAGCTGTCTATGGATTTTATGGGAAGAAAAATTTTTAAATCATCTGCATACATGAGTCTACCCGAATCCAAGTGTACTTCCAGGTCATTAATAAATAAAAGGAACAACAATGGTCCAAGGTTTGAGCCTTGCGGTACACCTGACTCACTAATATATTTATTTGAAGAGTGACCATTATAAAAGACAAATTGATACCTGTTATGAAGGTAAGATTGACAGAACTTCAACAAAGCGGAAGAGAAACCAAACCGATTCAGCTTTTCGATTAAAATCCCATGATCCATTCTGTCAAAGGCCTTTGAAAAATCAGTGTAAATTACGTCTATTTGTTTACCGGCATCCATTATTTCTGATATTTCTTGGGCTATAAGAAGTAAGTTGGTCTCAGTTGACCTCTTGTTGAGGAACCCATGTTGTGCAGGTGAGATAAGGCCACGAATGGATGGATATAAACGATTATAAACCACCATCTCAAAAAGTTTTGAAAAATTGGACAGAATGGATATTGGGCGATAATTATTAATTAGAGACTTGTCACCTGATTTAAAAACTGGAACAACCCTAGCTTCCTTCCATTGATCAGGGAAAGTGGAAGATTCTAATGCCAAATTAAATAATATTTTCAATGGACTAGCCAATAGAGAAATGCAGTCCTTTACGAAAAATGACGGAATATCATCTGATCCAGAAGTCATCTTATTTTTCAATTTTTTAGCAGCTTCAACAATTTCACTCTCTGTAATATCCCTGATGTTGATGATGTCCCCATAAAACTGCGACTCATATAAGTCAACTAAATCAGCTCGTGGTACTGATGATGGCACAAACACATTTTCAAAAAACTGACTAAATTTATCAACTATATCCTGTGGCATTGAGTAGGTTTCATTATCTAAAGACATAATGCCAGGTATGCGTGATGTTCTATTTTTCGCGTTGATGTAGGACCAAAACTGCCTTGAGTCGGCAGCAATATTATTTTGAATGTTACTAATATAGGATTGATAAGCACGTCTCACTTGTTGTTTAGTTTGTGACCGAAGATCCTTAAACTGTTGCAGAAAGCGCTCATTACGTGTTCTCCTAAATTTTTTGAGATACTTTTCTTTTTCTTTTATGTTACTGATAATAGAACTGTTAAACCAAGGAGGGAAATTACGTTTAAAGTGTTTAAAGGTAGGGATAAAACAGTCAAACACTGAATATAGAGTATTGTAAAAATTAGATACTGCTTGATTTATATTGTTAAAGTCTAATAAAAACTCCCAGTTAATATTTATTAACGAATTATACAAATGTGTATAATTGGCTCGTTTAAAGTTATAAGTTTTTCTATGTGTATTTGGTTGAAGTATACTGGACTTATTGGGTAAGTTGTAAATGTGTATAAATAGTGAGGGGTGATGTCTGTCTTCAGGAACAATAGGAGGGACATTCCGAATTACGTCGCATTCCATATCAGATAAGACAAGATCCAGCAGATGATCAGAATTATTTCTAACATTATTCATCTGTTGTAAATCATAAAAAGTAATGAACTGATTAATCGCGTTATAATTTCTATTGTTAAAGTTGTGATTAATATATTCGGAGATGTTAAAATCACCCATACAAAGTAGGTTATGGTTATGTAACATATCAACGGTTTCCAAGCATTCAAAAAAAGATTCCAAAACATCAATAGAAACAGAAGGAGGTATATATACTAAAAGAACTATAAAAGATTGATTTGCAATCTGACATTTACATATCAATAAATCAATATTCAAAAAGCTCCGATCAAATAAAGTTGTGTCAATTTTTGTACATGTAATCGTGTTTTTAAAAGCTAATAAAACTCCTCCACCAGTAGCCAAACCTGTTAATTGAAGATTGCGGTCCTTCCTGAAGACCCGGTAATCCCCTGAGAATAATTCAGAGTCATTAACTGACGGTTGTAACCAAGTTTCAGTAATTCCTATAACATCACATTCACTATCACTAACATATGAATAAAAACCATCGATTTTCGAATTAAGACCTCTAACATTTTGGTAAAGACAAATCAGTCCATCATTACTGCTGGGCACATCTAGTTTAAATCTTGAACGATCTTAGGAGTACCGCCGAAATATTTAATGCGAACCATCTCACCAGCCTCAGTTCTTCTTTTAAGTTCCTCACGCAATCTCTCCAAATTCTCCCTCTGCAACGCGGTCAGATCTACATCTACGTAGATTCTCTTGTTTTTGTCGATTTTCTTCCTATTCCTTACCACCATCAAAGCGTCATCGGAACTCCTTAATATTACTTTTAGAGGTCGAGATCCATTTTTGTTACTTGTCCCAGTTCTCATTACCTTGACTAATTGAATCTCCTCGGCAGTAGTGTCTTTTAAAATAGACTTGACTTCATTTAAATCTGCTTGTGGACTTCTCTGTTCAGGTAAGTTATAAATCATAATATTGCACGACCTTTTTTGTCTTTCGCTTATTTCATTAATAATATTCTCTTCGGCTAAGGCATGCGGAACATTTGAGTTTGATATACGCACGGTTTCCAAGTTTTCAATCCTAGCTATTAAAGACGGAATCAGTCTCAAACCTTCTTGGCAATCATCACAATAAAACCTCAGCAGTCTTTTGCCTTTTAAGTCCATGACTTTCAGCTCAGAAGCATTGAGATCAGAGCATTCTCTGTGAACTATGCGGGAACAGCTATCACACGCCAATGTTGCAGAATCCTTGGAAATCGATTCCTTACATTTACCACAAACCATCCTAAGTCAATATATAAGTAAATAATTCCTGTACGAAAATACAAACTGGACCGCCACTGGTACTTAATGCGGACCTTAATAGCTGTTCAAAGATATTGACGTTTTTTTGAAGCTCCTTTTTTTTGCTGGCAATTAGTAAATAAATAAATAAAACCTGCTAATATGCAAATAACATCAGATATCGCCTTATGAAAGGGAGAAAGACTTTTGTAACTTACAATAGTTGATAGTGCACAATATTCTCAACAATCTGATACCAAAAACACCAAACTACGGACTAGTAAATCCAACTAAAAACTATTACAATTGAAGAACGATTTAAAACACGTCTGTTCAGTTTGAATTGAATTCAGTAATGGAATAAATAAAAATTTTTCCTTTGTTATAATATTACTCTGTGGTCTATTGTAATTATAAATCTACAAGGACTGACAAACTAACGGGAAGAAGAAATGGGCAGCCGTAAAAGCATGAGCGGATCAGATTATTTAATACGGGGGAAATCTGCCAGGCAATCGAACCAGCGTAACTGAGCCACAAGACAAGTTCAATCCACCTTTCGGATTTGAAAGGAAAGACACGGGAATAAAAACAAATTTACCGGTTTAAAAGAAAACGTTTGTAATCTGCCGGGTAAACGAACAAGCGTAACTAGGCCACAAGACCTGTTCGAATATCCCTTTGGATTTGACAGAAAAATCTTTTTTTATAATTTATCTTACTTTTGAGGATGTATTTGTTTATTTTACATATTTTCTTATCATTTTAAGGTAGTTATCCAAAGAGCATATGACTGTCTTATAAGGCTTATCTGTCAAGAATAGTTTGCTTAGTTATGTTGTTTTTAATCATATATATTTATTTTGTTTCCGAGAATGTACCTACTTATTTATTTTGAAGAATGTATTTATTTAGTTTTTAAGAATGTATTCTACTTTGTTTTTGGGAAAGAATTTATTTTACTTTTAATAATTCATTTCTTTGTTTTGTTTTCAAGAATGTTATTTATTCAATTAAATGTATTTATTTATTTTGTTCGTTACTACTCATCTTGAAAATAAGTAATAAATATTTATTCTCAAGATGTGATAAAAAAAAATTTTTCTAATTAATGATCATGGTAAATAAAAAATTTCTTGCTTATGATTTTTTATTTAAGATTATAATGAAATTAATCTGGGACTACTAATTGTTGGCATAGCCCATCTCTTTTTTGTGTACCTAAATGATTTCGTTGTCTGTCTCCAGGAATTACATGCATCATGTGTAGATCATCATTTTCATCTTCATTGAGAATAAATTCAAAATCGATTAAATCATTTTGCAAGATGCATATATTATGTAACACACAACATGCAATGATATATTTTGGAGCCCATTCCAAACATTGCATGTCTAGCAATTCTTTCAAACACCTAAATCGTTTTTGCAGCAGACAGAAAGATCTTTCTATAGTTGTTCTTGCTCTTGATAATAAAAAATTAAAATTCTTTTGGGCTTCAGTTAAGTGGCCATTGTTTTTATATGGTGACATCAATTCTGGCAGACATGGATATGCTTTGTCTTCTATCAGATGAGTGTTGTTGGGAAACTTTCCATGATTCACATTCATGTATGTCCAAATAGTCACATACGAGCGGAGTACTTGGGCGATACGGTCATTCAGACCATACAAGTCTCCGGGGAAAGACCAAATCTTCCCGGCTTTGCTTCAACAAGGCTGGGAGGCCGTTGGCACAATTCTGGTGCATATCTTTCGGGCCTGTTTGGCACGCAGGTATGTCCCTGAACAGTGGAGGCAGGTGAAAGTCGTCTTCATACCAAAGCCGGGTCGTACCACATATACGGTGGCTAAATCCTTTAGACCCATTAGCCTAACATCCTTTGTGCTGAAAACACTGGAGAGGGTGGCTGATCGATACATAAAGGAAAAGGTTGGGCTTAGGTATCCTTTGCACAACAACCAACATGCTTTTAGGTGTGGCAAGTCAACTGAAAGTTTGTTTGTTTGTTTATTGCCAATAAATATAATAAAAATTGGTACAAATAAACGGGTTAACCACGAAGTAAAACCAAGTTACTTGTATGTGGTGACAATTACAGTTAGAATGATTGTCAACTAAAGTTTCATATACTTAACTAATAAATAACTTAACCTAACTGAAACAAGCAATTTCAAACATTCACAATATGAGTATTACAATCTAAAAAATACAAAAAACACAAGTATACAAGATGGATACGTTACATATTCAATTAGTAGTAGTAGTATAGTGGCGTTTATTCATCATATTTTTTTTTAAATACATCACTTGAAAACATGTTAAAAAACAAAATAAACATCTGAAACAAACCACGAAGTAATTAGATTATTTGTATGTGGCACACATGAAAGGATAATCTAAGAGCTAAGACTAAAATCTTATAAAACCACTAACTACATCACATTATAGATCTCATTTTCAATTTTCAATAAGCTCTCGCACGACATCTCGAGATGTACTCAGTATAAAGCTTCTGATTTTTTGCTTATACTTTGGCAGCCTATGTTCGCCTTTAATGTCGGTTGGAAGCGAATTGTATATTTTAGGGCCCAGGTAGGAATAGCTGTGTTGTCCTACAGTTTTTTGTTTATGAGGTGCTATATATGATACATTATTTCGTGTGTGATACCTATGGCTGAGCATTCTCAGTTCATGTTTATAAGTATGTTGAGTAACACAAACATTAATGAAATAAAGTTGCCTGACATCTAATATATTTGTCTCAGAATATAAATTATTACAAGGACAATCATATCCTGTACGTAAAATTGTTCTGATGAATCTTCTTTGAAAAACTTCAAGAGGTGAAAGGTATGTTTTAGATAGGCCTCCCCAGCCTATTATTCCATAATTCAAGTGAGGCTCCACCAAGCTCCTATAAACCATTATTTTTTGTTTGAGGTTCAGAATATTACCAATGCATTTAAATTTATATAAAATATATCTCAACTTTTTTATTAGGTATTTAATGTGTTGATCCCATTTTAAATTAGAGTCTACCATAATGCCAAGATATTTAGTTTGATTTTCAGGCAAGATAGTAGTTTCTGTATTTACATGAAGATGATAATTTGGTAGAGCATTCCGATAAGAACTGAAAGGCACGTAAATAGTTTTTTTGAAATTAATGGATAAAAGTCTATAATCAAACCACTTTTTTATTATTCGTAGGTCTTCTTCCAATTTTAATTTTAATTTGTACCAGTTCTTATCCTCACAAAACAACACTGTATCATCAGCGAAGCTGATTATTTTAGAATTAGTATCTAGTAGGAATAAATTATTTAGATATATATTAAATAGTATGGGTCCTAGTACCGTTCCTTGAGGTACTCCACAAGAGATTTTTTTTTCTTGACTCACAAAATCCCCTACTTTCACTGTTTGTTGTCTGTTGGTTAGGTAACTTCTAAATAGTGCATTTGCTGTACCTCGTACACCCATATCATCTAATACATTCAATAGTAAGGTATGGTCAACAGTATCAAAAGCCTTCGCCAAGTCTATAAAGACACCTATCGCTGGCATAGCTTTATCAACACTATTGTAAATATTTTCTGTCAGTACCTTAATTGCATCTTGGGTGGATCGATTTTGCCTAAAACCATATTGTGATGTGGACAGCAAAGAATGTGACTCCAGAAAGTTAGATAATCTTTTTTGAATGACTTTTTCGAAAGTTTTAGCAAATGCACTGATTAAAGAAATCGGCCTATAGTTCTCTAAGTCTGTTTTTTCTTTCTGTTTATAAATAGGTATAACTGTCGACACCTTAAAAGCGGAAGGAAAGTATCCGTTTCTAAGCGCTTTATTTATTAAATATGTTAAAGGTTCTGAAATGTGGACTTTTATTAATTTCAAAGTTTCCGCTTTTATGCCATCTGCACCAGGGGCCTTTTTGTTTTTGAGTTTGTTAATAATCTCTTCTATTTCAGTAGCATTAGTGGGATAGAGAAAAATGGAGTGATTGCATGTTACTCTTTTTTCGGTGTAGTTGTGATCGCGATTTATTTTATCAGCTAGTTTTCCACCTGCCTTACACCAACTGGTAACTCAGGTGGAGAAGGCGCTGGAAAATGGCATGATCGCCCTGGGAGCTTTCTTGGATATACAAGGGGCGTTTGACAGCACCCCTGTAGGATCCATGTGTAGGGCTGCGGCAAATCATGGAATAGAGCCAATGATCACTCACTGGCTTGGGGCCATGTTGTGCAACCGTACAGTAGAGGCCACATGGAAAGACCATGTGGCAAAAGTAATCGTCGCTAGGGGATGTCCGCAAGGGGGTGTTCTTTCGCCCACATTGTGGAACCTAGTCATTGACGAGCTAATAACCCTTTTAAACGGTGAGGGCTTTCTAACGATTGGGTATGCCGATGATATCGTTGTCCTTGTTGTTGGAAGGCACATTACCGTTCTCAGGGACCTCATGCAAAGGGCTCTGAATAGGGTACATGGGTGGTGTAACGAACACGGACTTGCAGTTAATCCTGCCAAGGCTGAGATAGTTGCTTTCACCAAAAAGAGAGGTATAAGACCTGAGGGTCTAAATCTTGATGGAGTACCACTGCCGGTGGTTGAACAGGTGAAGTATCTAGGAGTGATCCTTGATAAATCACTGACATGGAAGGCTCATCTTGATAGTCGCCTAAGCAAGGTGACAAACACGTATTGGGCCTGTAGGAGAGCCATTGGTCCGAGGTGGGGACTGACCCCCAAAACGATCATATGGTTCTATAGAGTGATTATGCTGCCTATGCTCACATATGCGGCTCTGGTCTGGTGGCCGAGGGTAACCTTGGTCACGGCTAGATCGCAACTGGCACGCCTTCAAAGGGTGGTCAGTTTGGGGGCAACTGGCTGCATGAGAACTACACCAACTGTTGCGATGGAGGTGATCCTTGGTCTTCGGCCTCTTCACCATGTAATCGAGGCTGAGGCGGGGAGGGCTT